>PVJN01029557.1:0-25178 GCA_004026805.1 Lasiurus borealis | reverse complement strand
AAAGTTATGGGCAAAGAATATGGAAAGCATAGAACGCATTTGTGCCAAAATGTAATCTGACAGGATTTCTGCATTTATACTCTAACCACCCCAACTGCCACCTTTGCCCCATGGCACACACAGTTTGATCATGCTACGTGAATACTATGTTTCAAAAAGAATCAGCATAGAAATCATGGTCTCCGAGCTAGAATATTGATGGGTTTCAAAGCTTCATTTGCATGCTAAAGCAGAGGGATTGGTCCTAGGAGTTTTAATAAGTATCTTCCATCTATGGGGACACATGGGTTATGCGAGGAAAATAAACTAAACACACAGGTAATTAAACACGTGTTGAGACTATCGGATGCTCAGTATGCAGTTTGAAAAAGTAAACGGAGCAGGAATCTGAAAGGTGGATGGGGGTGAGAATTTTGTACTTCTCAGGTAACCAGGGAAACCGGGGGTTCGCATGAAACCCTTTACGTTTTGTTGAAAATTAAGCAAAAGCAATCGAAGAGGGACAGGGCTCTGCAAAGTGACCCTCTGCGTTGGGCTCAGGCCCTAGGAGATAGATCACGGTGCACGGTGGGGGTGACTGTGCAAGTGGCTTTGCAGGGATGGCCCAGGATGTGGATGATCAGGAGGCAGGCGCCCAACTCCGTGAGATGGGGGGGAGGAGCTATGCAAAACGGGGCGGTGTTACGGGCGTAATGGGGCGGGACTCTGTGTGGTGGGCGTGGACTCGGCCCGCGGGACCGCCCCTGGCCGGGCGTGGGCGGGGCTGTGGCTGGAAACCGGAAGCAGCCGCGGCCCCAGCTCGGGAGACATGGCGGGCATTAAAGGTACATCTGCGGCCGTGGCCGCGGCTCGCCGGTCCTGTTGAAACTTGGAGCTTGTGCTTTCAGCGCGCGGGCGGGGAGCGGCCGCCCCCGGGCCCGCCGCGCACCCCGCCTCCCCGGGGGGGGGAAGGCGCGCGCCCACCGGCTTCGCGCCTTGGGTTGCGGGTGGCGGATGTGCGGGGAACCGCAGCGCAGCCCCGTCTTTTATTTTGCTCCTGGGCCACTGGCCGAGCCCCTGCGGGGACCGGTGCCCGCCCCGGGGACCCGGCCCGCCCGGAGCATCCCCTCCCAGCCCCTCCCCAGCTCCTCGGAAGGGCCCCCCCACCCCCGCGCACCGCCGGGTTTTTAACCAGGTTCCCACTTCCTGACTTGTCCACCCGGACGCCCCTTCCTTCTCTCCCTTCCTGCCCCTCCGCGAGCCTTTGTCTGCAGTGTCCTCGGCTTTGGGACACCCCATCCTCTTGTTCCTTGATGATTTTTTTTCCAATGAGGCCGAGTCAACTGCAGGCCGGTGTTCCTGGAAAGCACCCAAGAAATGCTGCATTGCTCGTAATTGTGGAAAGCAGATTAGGAGGAATTATGTCGTTACTTTCATCGTTGGGCAGACAAGAAAGGGGTGTTGGTGCTGTAGGTGTTGTTGAACGGTGCGGTTGATAAAAAGGGGGTGTGGTTGATACAACAGAGGGGGGTGGTGGGGGTGTGTACCAAGAACACCGTTTCCCTTATCTGTATGCCTCCAGAGGACCGGGGGGATGCCAGTGTTGGGCGAGGTTATTGGAAGGTTTCCTGTTATTTTGGAAGGAAACCATTAGATGTGTAATCTTTTGAATAGAGGGCATAACTTGTTTCTTTGCCGGAGTTCCTATTTTCTTTAAAATGTGTGCCCAGAGGTCTCCCCACCTGCTGTAAACTTGTATACAACATATTCGCACGCATGGGTGTATGTTCACTGTGAGATTGATCTGAGCGTGGGAGCTGCTGGCAGCAGACAGATTTTTTATCATTATTTCTGGGCGACCTTATATTCCACATCAGTTTAGTAAACATGACTTATTTGGACAGTGACCCCTGGGTAATAATACAGCCATGGTAAGCCAGTGCAGAAAACAGTTGACAAAGGTAGTGTCTGTATTGCACTGTCTAGTCATGCCCAGAAACTATCAAATAATAATGTTTATGTGTGAATGTGTTGGAAATGGTGAAGGAAGCCAGGTTATGAAACGGGAAAGGATTAAGGGAAGGAAGCTGTTGCAGGTAACTCAATTTTTAAGGGATTACTGTCTGCCTGAGACTTGGCATAAAAAGATACATGGGAAGCTGTTGGGCAAGGGAGTTGGAAATAGTTACTCTTTTCCCAGCTAAGGCGCGCTCAGATACACTGGGAGCACAAAGATGGTGTTGTGGTTGAATCATGTCTCTCAAATAGATATGTTCTGACTCCCCAGGACTTGTCAAGGTGACTTTTTCTGGAAATAGGGTCTTTGCACATGTAATCAAGTTAAGTTAATATTGGATTTCATTGGGCCCTCACCCAAGGACTCTTGTTCTTATAAGAGAAATTTGGCCGTGGAGACATGTAGGGACATCATAGAAAGATACCATATGAAGTTGAAGACAGACAGAAGAGTAAGGCAGCTGCAAGCCAGGGAGCATCAAAGATTGCCTGAAGCCACTGGGACATGGACACCATGAAGGACACCAACGCCTTACCAACGCCTTACCCACGCCGTGAAGCCTCCAGAACTGGAGAAAATAAATTTCTATTGTTCCGAGCCACTCAGTTGGTGCATTGTTAATAGCAGCCCTAGTAACTAGTATAGATGGGCTCGCTTGACCCTGCTTTGGGGACAAGGAGGACCCTATCTACAGAAGAGGTGATCCTTGAATGGAAGTGAAAAGGATCAGTCATTTGCCTGGCAAAGGCTCAGGTGAGGATAGAGTTCATTCCAAGTGGAGAGAACAGCATGTGAAACAGAGCATAGGCCATGAAAGAGCACACCAGGAGCTTCGTCTGTGTTATTAAGACTGTACCTATTTTTTAAAAATATATTTTATTGATTTTTTACAGAGGGAAGGAAAGAGATAGAGAGTTAGAAACAACGATGAGAAGCTGCCTCCTGCAACGCCCCCTAATAGGGATGTGCCCGCAACCAAAGTACATGCCCTTGACTGGAATCGAACCTGGGACCCTTCAGTCTGCAGGCCAACACTCTATCCACTGAGCCAAATTGGTTAGGGCTAAGACTAGATCTTAATGGGAGAGTGGTGAGTCAGTCAGGGATCAGACCACGCTGATCCTCAAGTGCCAGAACACCCTGTCGGCTATGAAAACAACTGTGAAGGGGTGACACCAGCTTTGTATATTGGAGAGATCACTGCTGTGTGGAGGGTGGATTGAAAGAGAGGATTAGAGCTAGGCATGGGATGATAAGGGCTTGCTCTAAGGCAGTAGCAGAGGGTTCAAGAGAAGCAGGCTGCTATAAAGCGGGTGGCTTAAACAAAAATGGTATATATCAGAAGCATAGGATACTATATTATCCAAATATCCTTCTGAAAAAAAAATACCTACCACTCAAAATTAGTCACTGCTAAAATGAGCAGATACTTACATCAATCAACATTTACTTAATTGAATCCCTCCTTTTGCTAAGCACTTTACCTAGATTATTTCATTTAGTTATTTTAAGCTCCCTAATAAGATGGTACCATTATTACTATTTTACAAGTGAGAAATCAGATTTAGAGAAGTTTAGCTTCTACATAAGGTCATACAATCAGTTTGTGGCAGAGATTTGAATAAATGTTGGTGACTCAGAGCTCAAGATTTTTTAACATGTTAGCAGCATAAGGACAGATGTGTTCCTCTCCCCTAAGAGATTAGTGTCCTATAGATATCAGGAATAAATATTTAGTAGTCTATGAAGACATGAAGGCAATCTCCAAATACTTAAAGTACTAAGCTCTGGAGAGGCAAAAATGATCAAAGTGTATATTTCAGGGAAGCAGGTTTGTGTATAATTTAAGGAAAGAAGGTTTTCAATGTTTAGAAACTGTCAGAATGAAATGACCTGCCTCAGGTGGTAGTGAGTTTCCTTTCACTTGAGTTGTACAGACTGGCTGGCTGCCCTTTTCTGACAGATGTACAGGGAATTAATACAGTAGATAGATGTTGGGTACTGGAAATTCTTGAGACCTTCCTCCACCTAATGATTTAAAAGTGGTAAGCATAGACAATGATATGCTAGTCTAGTATAACATCAACTAATGAAATAAGTAAATTGCTACATTTGCTTAAATTGTGGACTTAATTTTTTATTGAGATATAACCTTTTTTAAAATGTTAAATTCTGTGTTTTTTAATATATTCACAACCAGCACTGCTATTTAATTCCAAAACATTTCATCACCCCAAGAGAAATTCCATACCCAATATAGTCACTTCTCATTCCTTCCCTCCTACCCCAGCCCCTGGCAACCACTGATCTAGAACCTGTAACTCTTGGCTTTATCTTTCACAGCTCTTGTGTTATTATCCTTCAGTGGGGCTATTGGACTGACTTTTCTTATGCTGGGATGTGCCTTAGAGGATTATGGGTAAGTTATTTAAAAAAAAATATTCTTTTTGTGTCTTCGTTACTATTTTGTGTATGTCATGAGTGTTAGGGAGTTTGGTCAATTTAACACCAAACTCCAACCAATGAGTTAGTGAAGCCCAAATTATGAACCCAAACCCTTCATGGATCAGTTGTACTTATGCAGAGAAAAGCTTTTATAAAAATAGGTATATTAATTTAATAAGCACTTACTGAATACCTTCTCTGGATCAGCTTTGAATGCAAGAATGAAGAGACAGTTCCTAACTGGTTTGATTCAGTAGATAAGAGCGTCGGCCTGCAGACTGAAGGGTCTCAGGTTCATTCTGGTGAAGGACACATGGCTGGGTTGTGAGCTCAATCCCCAGTATGTGCAGGAAGCAGCCAATTAATGATTCTCTCTCATCATTGATGTTTCTATCTCTCCCTCTTCCTTCTTCTCTGAAACCAATAAAAATATATTAAGAAAAGAAAAAAAAAAGAATGAGGAGATATAGTCCTGTCTCAAGGAGCTTACATTGTGTGAGAGACAGGTAAACTATCCAGTTAGTAATACAGCTGTAGTGGAGATATGGGAAAAGTACAGTGAGAGCTTTGAGAAAGTGCATCAGAGTGTCAGAGTTTCCCTGGGACAGTTAGAGAGGGCTGCACGGAAGTTGTCTTTTAGCCGAGACTTGGTGGATAAATGAGAATTTATCAGGCGGAGTTGGGAGGGAACATTTGATAAATTTCTTTATTCACAAGTGTTGGTTGAGTGCTTGCTGTTTGTTTTCCAGCTGCTGTTATGGGAACTGGGGATTAAGAAATAAGAAAACTAGAGTTGGGCTCTGTTGGAGTCTGTATTTCAGAGGAGGAGACAGATGATAAACAGATTTTAAAATGTGCATGCTGCCCTGGCTGGTGTGGATCAGTTGATTGCACGGAGAGATTGCTGATTTGATTTCTGGTCAGGCACATGCCTGAGTTGTGGGCTCAATCCCCAAGAAGAGGGTAAAGGAGGCAGCCAATTGACGTTACATCAGTGTTTCTTCCTCTCTCTAAAAACCAATAAAAAACTATTTAAAATAAAATAAAATAAAATACACATGCTACCAGAGGTAGACTTGCTATAAAGAATAAAGGGTAAAGGACACAGGGGTTGGTGGTTATTGTATTGATATGGTGGACCATTGGGGGTGGGGCAATATAACCATGAGATCTGAATTGAGAGCAAATTTTTCCACAAGTGGAGATCAGGTAAATGAAAGTTAGGTCTTATGGGCTTTCATTACAAAAAATATTCTGGATCATTTCTATCCTGTGAACTGTCATGATCCAAGTTTTGCTGTTACATTTTTCTGTATTTTTCATTTAGTATAACATACATATAGCTATAAAAGGAGTGTTATCATATATATCTTCAGTAATCACAAGCAGTTGGGCTATTATCAAAACCCAAAGAACAAGGATCTATACTAATAAAAGAGAAATATGCAAATTGACCATACCTCCAACATCCACCAATCAGGAGTGAGTATGCAAATGAACCCAACAAAGATGGTGGATTAATTTGCATATGCAGGCATGGAGCAAAGACTGGAGGCTATGGCCTGAGCAAAGACTGAAGACTGAAGAGGTTTGGCTTCACTGTAGCCAGAGCTGAGAAGCCAAGCCTCACTGCGGCCAGAGTGGAGAAGCCTAGCCTTAAGGCTTGGCTTCTCTGCTCCTGCTGGAATGAAGGGCTGGGTCCCAGGTGCCAGAGGAAAAACAGTGCCGGCAACCAGGGGAAGGAAGACCTATTGCACGAATCTTTGTGCAATGGGCCTCTAGTATTATTATAACCTATCATTAGCATACAGGGAAAAACAAACTGTTTTCTGAGTTTAGCATTGATCTGGAGATATACAGACACAGGCCTTGTCAGTGTTTTGGGATAGCTGTCTATCTCTGATGTCAGTGGCTTCTCATTCTAGAGGAGTCTCTGATGACTGTTGTAGGCGGAGACAAGTATCAGAGATGGGTGGATGTCTGTTTGTGGTTAGGTGCTGATAAGGTCCCTTCCAGTGAGGTTGGAGAGTGAGTTTTATTTGATGTCCTTTCCAGTAAACAAAACCTGTTAGTGATAGTTAATGATTCTTAGTCTTTGTCTTCTGGTTGCTTCCTGGGAAAGGAAGTGGTTACCTATATGGCATTTCCTGGTAGTGACTTTATTAAACCTTGACAATAGTGTAAGCTGTTTCCTTTCAGTAATGTCAGCTCATAAGTTCTTTAATCTAAGTCCAGCTTGAATGCACTATGAGGCATGAAGGAATGTATAAATACCAAAAAAATGGTGTTTGCCAGGGATCCTCAAGTAGCCATCTTGGGTTTCCCATATCCTCAAATATTCATTTTATTTACAGCCATTTTTCACCCTGGTGGCATACCCTAGAAGTCTTTCATCACTTATTTTATAGCGCTTCCCATGCAATTTATCATAAAAAAAAAGAGTCCTGATTAATTTAAAATGTCTCTCTTGTAAGAAGAGAAAACAGATCTTTTTGAGTTGTCCCAGGGTTCATTTTGGAGCACAGTAAAGTTATTCCTACATGTGTTGAGATTTTAACCCTTAAAAACTTAATTTCCAATGAAAACTAAGAAGTCAAATTTATGAAGACCTTTTATAAACTATAGAAACATTTCATAGATGTAAAAGTCAATTATTAACATGGACTTATTTTTATAAAACCTTGGATAAAACTTAATATAACTGTATTATATTTAAAATATTAACTCCAAAGACATGTCTGTTCTACTTAAATTAACAAACTTAAATTAGCTTTTATTTACTAAGGGTTAATCTTAGATCATGTGAATTTACAAAGCATTTGAGTTAGTTTCTATATTTCTGAGAATTTTGAAATACCCAATCACAAGTGCTTGACTTTAAGTTAATTTTAATAATACTATCAGAGGTAGAAAATTATCTCACATTTTCACTGTTCACATGTAGACACAAACAGACATAAAGACCTTTGGCTATGAGAAAAACTCACTAATGTGTAAAAAAACACTTGGACCCAAATTTTGTTTTGAGGCATTTATAATTTATATTGTTGATGTAAGAAATGTCTAAATTGGTGGAGAATTTTTATAAGCCTTTGTTTAAGCCAAAACTGACAATTGCTGGAAAGCAAGATCTCAAATGTTCAGAAGAATAATAGTTTTTGCAGGAGGGGATGCAAGGGAGATTAGCTGAAGTTGGGAGAAAACAAGGTACAGTTTAACAAGATTATGTGCTCTATTGAGGGAAGCTATGCTTATTTCAAAGGTGTATTAACCTGGTTGCACGACCCCAGTGGGGGTCGTGTAGGAGATTGCAGATCAATGATTCTCTCTTATCATTGATGTTTCTATATCTCTCTCCTGCTTCCTCTCTGAAATCAATAAAAAACAAACAAACCATATTTGAAACAAAGAAATTTATATTCCTGGAGCGTGACTACCCACCATGACTGGCTCATTTAAGATTTTATGATCAGATCTTCCTGTGAGATTATTTTTCATCACTGAACTTGTATATATCCCCCACCCCCCTTTTTTTTGTCCACAATGGCTTCCTGTAAATGGGAACATAGATTTTCTTTAGAAAACTTATTGTATTCTAGGAAGAATTAAGAGCTCATTGCTGTGGGTATGTCAGGAAGCAGCTGGGTCTAGTCCAGTCCTTTTTTCCAATCTATGTCTGTTTCTTCACTTGTCCAGTAATGGGTTTGAACTAGAAAAATAAAAAAAAAGCACTAACAATATTGTTTGGTGATTCTTTTTTAAAAGAAAAGTTTTTATTGATTTCAGAGTAGAAGGAAGAAGAAGCGAGGGAATCATTGATTGGCTGCCTCTTGCTGGCCCTCCACTGGGATGGAGCCTGCAACCCAGGCTTGTACTCTGGCCCAGTATCAAACCATGACCTCCTGATTCATGCATGGGTCGATGCTCAACCACCTAGCCATACTGGCTGAGCTATTAAATGATTCTTGAAATATACTCTATTTCATTTAAAATAATATTTAAAATAATATCAACTTTGAAACAGTAGAATGTCTTAACTGTAACTTTTCTTTTTGCCTTTCTCCTGGGTCCAATCGACAGTGTTTATTGGCCCTTGTTCGTCCTGATATTTCACGCCATCTCTCCCATTCCTCATTTCATTGCCAAAAGAGCAACGTATGACTCTGATGCAACAAGCAGTGCCTGTCGGGAACTGGCGTATTTTTTTACTACTGGAATTGTTGTTTCTGCCTTTGGATTTCCTGTTATTCTTGCTCGTGTGGCTGTGGTGAGTTTTGTTCTCTATTGTTTTGCCCAGTTGTCACTGAGTTTACTTCAAAGGCCTATGTCTGGACCACAATTTCATTTTCATTGCTTAGACTTATTACTCAAAGCCAGGGTTATTTTCAGTTAATCTAGTGTGCATTTTAGATCTACCTAGCAATATCTTGGCCATATTTGCAGAATGCTTTTTTAGTTTCTCTTACAGCTTTTAGCCAGGCCAAATGACTTTTTGCTTTTTCTACTTTAAGCTATTATCTGGAATTGTTCTTAAGTCTTTGCCTTTTATGTTAATGACAGTACATAGAGACTACAATAACAATATTTTTCTAGTTTCAAAATGAACATATAAATGAATCCTGATCACCCAATTTAAATGTGTGGGGAGGGAGAGTTTCCCCACACCTCCAAAGAGCAATTCTCTTAACACCAGCTGGGTGTCCAACAACTCATCTAGATTCTGACACTGTCTATCCAGAAATAGTACAGTAGTAGATCCCATGTGTTAAGGGTTTAGTCTCACAAGACTGCCCTATGTTTCAGTTGCCAATCAAAAGTCCAAGTTGTCGCTTGTGCTTCTGGCTGATTGGCTATAGATCAGAGATCCCCGTGACCTCTGTTTAATTGATTTGTTCACAGAATTCAGGAGGCCCATTTACTCACTGTGTTACTAGTTTAATTATAAAAGGAACAGCCTGATGGAAGAGCTGCATAGAGCAGTTTCCAGAATGTGTCTCTCTGCCTCAATCACCAGTCTGGAAGTTCTCTGAATACCTTCATTTTGGGTTTTTATGGAGGCTTTATAATATAGGCATGATCAGTCAAATCATTGGCCACTAGTGATTGAATCAATCTCCAATCCCCCTATTCCTTCCCCAAAGATCAAGGGAGAGTGGGACTAAAAGTTTTGTCCCTCTAAGCACATGCTTGGCCTTTCTAGCAACCAGCTCCCATCCTTTGGTACTTTATAAAAGTTACTATCCTATATAATAAAAGCCTAAGATGCTAAGTGTCCGGTCATCTGCTCAACAAATCAAAGTGTAATATGCTAATGATATGCTAAGGCTGCCCAACTGCTCACTATGAGGCAGGGGGCAAACAGTCTACTGGTCAACCAGTCGCTATGACATGCATTGACCATAGGGGCAGATGCTCTTACTGGTAGGTTAGCTTTCTGCTGAGGTCAAGCAGATTGGGATTGAGTGAGATGGGCTGTATATGCCCTGGAGCCCTCTGTAGACCCTCCCCAGCTGGCCAACCTCTTGCTTCCTTCCCAGGCCCTGATTGTGCACTGGTGGGGTCCCTAGGCCTGGCCTGTGCCCTCTTGAAATCCGGGACTCCTCGGGGGATGTTTGAGAGCTGCTTTCGGCCCAATCCCACAGGCCAGGCCAAGGGACCCTACTGGTATAGGAATTTGTGCACCGGGCCTCTGGTATTAACATAGTAAAAGCTACCTTTATCACTGTTATCACTTAGGAAATTCTAAGTGTTTTAAGACTATGTTCTAGAAAGGAGGAGATCAAATATATCCTATCTAATAAAGAGGGAATATGCTAATTGACCCTCATGCCATCACCAAGATGGCAACGTCCACAGCTAATAAAGAGGGAATATGTTAATTGACTGCCCCACCCTCAAGATGGTGGCGCCCACAGACACAGGATGGTGGTGCCCAGTCCCCTCAGCTCTGCCTGCCTCCGGAGTCCCCCAGTCCCCTCAGCCCCCCAGCCGCCCAGCATCAGCCCAAAGCACATGCAAGCCTTGGATAGCGGCTGGTCACCCAGGGCCAACCAAGGCTTATGCTGCTGACAGTGACAGCAGCAGAGATGTGATGGGGGCATTGCCTTCCCCTGATCACCAGATCACCTCCTGCCTCTGAGGACTCCCGGACTGTGTGAGGGGGCAGGCCGGCCTGAGGGACACCCCCCTCCAGTGCATGAATTTTCATGCTTGGCCCTCTAGTATTATTATAAAACACAGTACCACAATATCATATCAAATTCTTCCTCAATAGGATCATGGACACAATTCTCAAGTCAACATAGTGGGTATATATTGAGGGACAATTAACTATAGCTATTAGAAAATAGAGTGAATAAAAAACACATTGTGGCTGAAAACGGTTTGGCTCAGTGGATAGAGCATCAACTTGCAGACTGAAGGGTCCCAGGTTTGATTCCCGTCAAGGGCATGTATCCTGGTTGCGGGCACATCCCCAGTGGGGGGCATGCAGGAGGCGGCTGATCGATGTCTCTCTCTCATCGATGTTTCTAACTCTCTATCCCTCTCCTTTTCCTCTCTGTAAAAAATCTATAAGATATATTTAAAAACAAAAACAAAAAACACATTGTGGATATATTTATTCCATTCTTTGATATTCACTGTGTTTTATACTCTTTATTTTTTTAAATGGTGATTTTTTTATACTCTTTATTTTTATTCCCCCAATTACATACTGTTTCAATTTCATGAAACTTATTAGGGCATTGAATATCAGATATGTACAAGTCTTACTTATTCATTTAGTAAATATTTTTGTAACATCTGCTATTTGTCAGATACCAGGAATAAGAGCCAGATGCTGTCTCTGTTCCCAAAGAGCACAGAAACTAGCCTGATGGATAAGCTTATAATAAATGCATTGTGTGGTAATTAAAACAGTATCAGAATGCCTTGAGAACACTCAGAGAAATACTGTCATTTGATGTGGTTTTTGGTAAATTGGATTTTGATTAAAGTAAGGAAGGCTGTTAAGTGGAATGGCATCCAACTGTGGAGATGCAATTAATATGTAGAGTAAAGAGCTGTAGTCCAGTATGATGGAGCAAAAAGGAGTAATTGAGATTGAGGTTAGAAAGGTTGGTGAAGTCTGATCAGGAAGGGTTTTGAATGTCCTACTAGTTTGAACTCTATCTGAGAAACATCAGTGGTGTTTGAATGCAAGATTGTCATGACCTTATTCTTTTTATACCTCAGACTAAGTACTTCTTAAATTTTGCTCTAAAGATTTGTATTTTTACCTTTCATTATCACATGTTATATGAAGCAACTTCCACTGATATTTTCTATTGGTTAAATTAAAATACAAAATGCCCACTAGAGGGAACTCTCATACCCAACTGTACCTCTGTAAAATCATCAGCCATGCTGGAAAGCTGCTTTCATTTGCATGCAAATTATTTTTAAAAATCTTTTTTTGCCTAGAAAAGAAACAAATCCATAATTCTCTAATTCCTGTTTTTGTGAAAGAAGGAAATGTTTATAGAACTTTCAGTACCCAGTGTTGCAATTGGACCTTTTATAATATGCTGCATGTATTTTACTTAAGGCCATCATTGTCTACTGAAAGCAAGTAGAGAAATATGTCTAATGGAGAAAATGTTACGGATGATACTAGACTTAATTAACAAGCATCATGAAGTAATTAGGCTAATTATTGAATAGTTCACTGTCTCCTGCCTGTTACATTAAGCCTTTTAGCAGTTTTATGTAATATTTCATTGAATTTTTCTAATGCAGAAAATAACAGATTTGCAAAGAATGTAATATGATGAAAGTAAATATTTAATCCTTTTTTCTTGTGTTTCAGATCAAATGGGGAGCGTGTGGCCTTGTGCTGGCAGGCAATGCAGTCATTTTCCTTACAATTCAAGGTTTTTTCCTTGTATTTGGAAGAGGAGATGATTTTAGCTGGGAACAGTGGTAGCACTATATTCTGATAAAACACATTTAATTTCTTATAATTCATACTATATGTGTGTACACATGTGACCTTTTGCTATGAAATTCAGTATGCTGGGTTTTTTTTTATACTTTTATATCATGTTCACTTTAAGGAGGACTATATGAGAAAGAGATTTGTTTTTTTACCAGCAAATAGACCACTCCATGTACTCAAGTTGAATTATATTACTTGGCTGTTCGTATAGTCATGGTGCTCTCAGAGAATATATTAACACAGTCTTATAGCCAGCTGCTCACATATACAATGCATCTACACTTTTTGCCTAGGGATGTACTTGGATAGGAGCAGGTCTCAGTTCTGCTCAGGATTTCAAGATACACTTGTGACTCAGAGAGAAGTGGCTCCCTCTTTGTGTGGTAGACCCTTGCTTCTCAGAGTGTGGTCTGTAGACCAAAAGCATCGGCATCTCCTAGGCACTTACTACAAATGCAGAATCTGAGGCCCTACCCCAGACCCAATGCATTTTGATGAGACCCCCAAGTGAACTGGATGAGAAGCGCTGTCATGGAGGACTAAGTATCATACACCGTTTCCTTTTCTTCCTGTTGCTGAACCCTTTAACCTCTCTGGGTATTGACTGCTGGTTTATGAAAATTGTTTCACTTGGCCCACATGTTGAGGCCTAGTTCAGACTTTGGTATTTGTGAAATGTCCTCATCTATAAGTATAGGCTGTTCCTCAAATTTATCTCAGGAACCAATTCCTGCTTTAACAGTTCCCCTTTATTATCTGACACTTCTGTCCCATTCCCTCCTGCGCTGCTCCTCCTCCCCTCCCAAACACACACTATCAGCAGTTCTGGTGGGTCTTTGCTTTTTCTCACCTCCCCGGGACATGGAACCAGGTAAGCAAGCACAGGGTGAGCTGCTTAATTTTCCTTACATGCTGATGTACTTACTGTCTTTTATGTCCTGTAGGACTTTTTTATATAGGTAGTAACACTTTAGGCCACTTTTAAATGAATCATGAGGAATACATGTCATGCTGGATCCTATAATCACAGTTTTTCTAGTTCAACTTGATGTCCAAGAGAAATGGAAATATGGGAATTAGAACCACTTAATCAGAATAGTCAAAGCAGTGATTTTAGAGTATTGTTAATGTGTGATAACTGATGTACATGTGTGATAACTGATGTACATTCAAAACACTGACCCTTTAAGTTTGTAATCTAAGTAATTAGCATATCCTTTTATATTCTGGAATCATACTGAGACCAGAAGAAGATAAAAGTGATCCCAAAAAGGACAGTATACAAAGTTACAGTTTGACCTTGTGCATGATTTTATGTTTCCAGTGTTCTGTGTACATATAGAATTGTTGAAGTTATTATTTCCAATATTTATATTAGAAAAATTATATAGACACTTTATAATTTTAACCAGCATTTTTAAATAACACTTGCACTTATTGTATTGTAATAAATTTCACTTTAAATACAGAAGAAAAGTTTACTTTAAAAGTCTTTTTTTGTGATGTAGCCTTACTTAAAAGACAACAAAAAAAGTGAGAATTTATTGGTGTTCTGAAATGGACAGTTTTGAGTGATAATCTGCCCTGCAATAGAATAATAGCAATAAGAGTTAAGATCCCATTTTCAGTGTTTAGTTGGCTAATAGCTTTTCCTAAGGTGGAAATAGTGTTTAATTTATGTTACCTTTTTTTTTTTTAAAGTCTTTGTTGCTTGCACAATAATCCAGGTAGCCTTAATGTGTAGCTTTAATGTGTTGCCTCTTGATTGTAAATTCTTGCCTATAGAATATCTGTAGCTATTCCCTAATAATGTAATGGTTTGTTGAAGTGGTAGATTATTAGATTTGCTCTGTTGTCT
This sequence comes from Lasiurus borealis, assembly GCA_004026805.1. Lineage (NCBI taxonomy): Eukaryota > Metazoa > Chordata > Mammalia > Chiroptera > Vespertilionidae > Lasiurus > Lasiurus borealis. The sequence continues at coordinate 10,901 of PVJN01029557.1, read as the reverse complement.
GAAAACAGAGACATTCCATATCTTTTCCTAAGAACAAGGTGTTTCTTCTATTTTTGCAGACTTTTCTATCCCCTGATGCCGTTAGGGCCCACATATACTCTTGTGAGGTTTGCTGGCCTCCTTTCCTGGATCAGGGCCCTTCTCCTAGTCTTCTCTACCTCCTGGGGTTCTTTATATTCTAACACCATCCACCTTCCTACTACCAATCAGTTTTCTTAGTATAGCTGATATCATGTGGTGAACAGGTTGATATGTAGTGGTCAGAAGAAAACAATCAGATCAAACTCCTTTCCAAGAAACAATGAATAACATGGGATCATCCTCCCCTCATCTGAAACTCACCAATATACCTGCATGGTGCAGTTGCTACACAATGCTGCAGCTGCATTTCTACAAGGTCATGCCTCAGAACCCAATGCCTTTCGCAGACAATGGCAATGCTTCAAAGTAAAGTGGAAAAGCATCCCAACAATTTATAGAAGGGTAATAATGTTTTGGAGGTTGGGGCAACCCTGTCACATCTCACCCCTTTCTCAGCTGATCCTACTTTTCATAATTGTTTCTTTTACTCCACTTGGATAAACCCACATATTTTATTTTATTGATTTTAGAGAGAAGAAGGAAGGGTGAGAGAGAGAAATATCTATTGGTTGACTCATGCACGCTCCCCCACCAGGTATCAAACCCACAACCTGGGAATCAAACCACCACACTTTGGTGCACACAATGATCCTCCACACAACTGAGCTACACTGGCTAGAGCCTCAGATTTTTCTTACCATCTCCTCTTAGGTACTTTACCTCTGCGGTATCTTCTTCATGAAGAGTCTTCCTGGGTGTAGATGAAATGTTTCATTACATGATTAATATTTCTTATACTCTCAGGAAAATGCGCAGCTGTCACAAAAATGTGCTTTTACAAAGTTTGTAAAATTTACATTTTGCACTATAATTTAACCCAAATATTTATGAGGATGCTAGCATTTTCCAAGCATAGTAATTAGTTCACAACTGAGGAATATTTCTGTAGATGAATATAAGTTGTGCAATTAAATCTTCTTGACATGCTGCCTCATTGAAGTACCTTATTTGCAAAAATTCTGGTATATTATAGCTCATGACTTACTGGAGGAGAGCAGTGATACATGTGGCCCCAAACATAATGTGAAAAACCCCAAGACTGCTTTAAAATACTTTATTATATATGTATGATGAGGACAATTACTTTTTAAATAAAACGTCATTTATATTTAAAAAAAAGTATTGTATGTACATTATTAAACTAACATATTTGTGTTTTGCTTTGGGATACATAATATTTAGCCAAGAGACCAGCAGATTTATTTTCCCAGTGTTTTTGTTTGGGTAATCTTCATGTGAATTTGACTAGTTTTGAGCCTATATTTACTGTAGTTGAAGCCAAGCAGTCCAGGAATGTGTGCTAACTGGACAGAATCCAGTCCCTAATTATAGCTTTGCTGTGGCTAACACTCCTGGGTGGAGTTGGGTGTGGGGGAAATGGTTAATCAAGAGTTTGCTGTATGGGAAAAGGAAGACACACTCAACACTTAAAGCTCTGTACCTGTCCTGAAGAGTCTTCTTGTGTGTTACAGAAGCACTGATGTAAAATACTACTTAAGAAATAGGTGTCCTCAGGCACTAAACATGTGGGAAAGACCTGATGTATTGCAGGTGGATTTAGGCAGCTAGATTAGGAAGTGACTGAGTTAGGTATTTCTTTGTGTTGCCCAGTCAAGCGTAAAGTTAAATTTTTATAGAAATTTGATAATGCCAACATAACTGGAAAATGTCCATAAGAAGGAACAATTCCTAAGGAGATATCTTGTCAAGGGCTTGTACTTAGGCATTTTCATTTATCTGGGTGAATCTAGATAATTCATCTGGGGCTGACAGTGAATGTGTCTGGAGAAACATGTACCTACTACCTATTATCTAAAAAGAGCATCTGGCCCTAGCTGGTTTGGCTCAGTGGTAGAGCATCAGCCTGTGGACCAAAGGGTCCCGGGTTCGATTCTGGTCAAGGCACGTACCTTGGTTGCAGGCTCTTCCCAGGCAGGAGTGCATGTAGAAGGCAACCAGTTGATGTGTTTTCCTCACATTGATGTTTCTTTCTGTCTTTCCCTCTGTCTTCCACTCTCCCTAAAAACAAAAACAAAAAACAATGGAAAAATATCCTTGGGTGAGGATTAACCAAAAAAGTAAAAAGAGCATCTGTTTTATATACACACAAAATTTGGGGGAGGAGGGATCAACTAAATGTGAATAAAGGAGATTTGTTCAATAATTATAACTGGGAAGTTATTTCTTCGTGCAAAGTAAACTTTTTAAGTTTTATCCTCTTTGTTTTTTGCAGAATTAGGAAACAAATGCCTGTTTTTGTTTTTTTTTAAAGTACTAAAGTTGGTGCAGAATTTACATTTCAAGCCTCTTCCCACCTTTTTAAAAAGTAGAAAATAAATTTCAATTCCTTTTAGTTTCGTTGTGGTCACCAGGCACAATTAATAGATGACCATTTGAAATAATTATTAATTTTTATATTGGGCATATAGACAAAATGGCCCTAATCTTAAGATTGCTTACTTGGAGAACATACTTAAAGACTTTGCACAGTATCTCTTCCCTGTTGATTATCTCACATCAAAATTGGATAATTATAGCTCTTTTATACACTTCCAAATTAATTACTAGATATCATTAAATCAAAACTTGTATATTTAATTTTTGTTCTTATAATAACTAAGTAAAACCATCCCTTTATTACTAGTTTTGGAGAAGATGTTTTATTTTGGTTATGGAAATTTTACAAATTCCTTTGTCCCAAACCGATTTGTAAAGTTGGTTTATTAGAATGTGCTTTGTGTTCTTATTCCAAAGATTCTCAACCAGACAGTTTGGGAATTAAATTATTCCTCTTTGAAGAAAACTGTGTTATAGTTTTTCCTTTTGCTTCTTTTCAGTTTAAGATTAAAGAATCATATTGTTCATTATTTTCATGCCCAGCACTAAAATGATTTCTTTTTTCATGAGTTCTGTATAAGCCTTCTCTTACTCTTCTCCCTCCCCCTCCCCTTTTTTTTGCATTCTCTTATTTGTAGCCCATAACCTTTGCTTGTCTTTAAAAATAGGAACTGTAGCCCTGACCAGTTTGGCTCAGTGGATAGAGCATCAGCTTGTGGACTGTTGATTCCAGTCAAGGGCATGTACCTTGGTTGTGGACACATCCCCAGTGAGAGATGTGCAGGAGGCAGCTGATCAGTGTTTCTAACTCTTTGGCCCTCTCCTTTCCTCTCAGTAAGAAATCAATAAAATATATTAAAAAAAATTTTTAAAAAAGGAAATGTATATGGCCTGATTCCTCTTGTGTTTGGAAAAAAAAATCTATCTGCAAATGTCTAAAGCTCTTGGAAAAATAAAAATAAAATCGTTCAACTGAAGTAAAGGAAAGAAAGAAGATAAACCTTTTACTTAAAGGATATATGCTTTGGGAATGACCTGCCCAATTAGGAATTTATGATGAGATCACTTGTGAGGTCACTTTTCATAGGAACCTTTTTTATATTCACATATTTATCTCTAGCTCACGTTTCTATAAACCCCAGAGTCGTATATCCTGCTGGCAGTGTAAACTCACCTCTTAGATGCTCACTAGGCATCTCAAACTTGGCTTGTCCAAAATCAAACTCCTGATACACCCTATCAGTTTCAGAACTCATTATTGCACATCTCACATGCAATCCATCAGGAAATCATTTTGCTCCTACTTTCAAAATGCATCCAGAATCGAAACACTTCTCAAACTTCACTACTTCTATTGGTTTAAGACACAGTGTGTCTTGTTTGGATTATTGAACTAGCCTACCTTGTCTTCCTACTTTGACCTTTTCCTCCATCAGACTATTCTCAACGTAGCAATCATTGAGCCTGTAAAATGTAAATCATATCATGTCACTCCTCTGCTCCAATGGCTTACTATCTCATTTCAATAAAAAGAAGGTAAACAACACATTTTTGTAATGGATAAAAGATACAAATAGGCATATTTCCAAAGATGTACAAGTGGCCAATAAGCACACAAAAGAGATACTCAACATTGTTAGACATAAAGGAAATACAAAGCAAAACCACTATGAGAAATCACTTCACATCCCCCAGGATGGCTAGAATAGAAAAGACAGACAATAAAATTGGAGCTCTCATAAACTGCTGGTGGGAATGCAAAATGCTGTAGCCACTATACAAGAGTTTGGTAATTCCACAAAATGTTCAATATTTAGTTAAACATGTGACCCACAAATTCTCTTCCTAAGCATATACCCAATAGAGATAAAAACATACTAGTATATCACACAAAAATTTGCAAATGAATGTTCATAGTAGCATTATTCATGATAAAAAAGTGGAAACATCCCAAATGTCCATCAATTGACTAATGAATAATGTGGTCTATCCACACAATATATATATTATCAGGTATTAGACTAGCAAAATATGATCCTATGATTTTATACTTTGTTTATATAATTTCTACCTACAGAATTTTCTGAGTTTTGTATAGTCCAACGTGTTAATTTCTACCTCCACCTACCTCCCGAATCCCCTAATCTGAATTTGTGTGTATTCTTAGAAAGGTCTTTATTCTAAGAGAAGAAAAATATATTCTCCTAGAGCATATGCAGGTTTATTAAAATACATTTATCTCTAATCCACCTAGAATTTACTTTGGTAAATGATATCAGGCAAGAGTATTTGGCCAGTGTGGGTGTACCTCATCCAATTCTTGGTGGCTTGAAGGTATCTCTGTATATCTTTAGTTAGGGATCACAGGAAGCTAGTAAGTTGGTTAAATAATTTGTTTAATTTTAAATATTTTTAATATAGAGTAGTTTGTTTCTGGGTTTTCTCTTGTGTTCTTTTTGATTTATGTGTTCCTGAACTGGTACCACAATTTTTTTTTAAATGTGTGGCTTCATAATATGCTTTTAAATTTGACAGAATAAGTCTGTACTAATTTTTCTTTTTTATATATAAAAAAAGATTTCTACTAGCTTTGGTTTTTATAGCTTAAGAAATAAAAGGTATAAATGAAACAGTTCTTAATCTAGGAAGTATAATTATGAGCTAGATGGTCACTGATAAAGGAGAGAGGGTTGAGTTAGAGAGTAAGTCAAGTGAGCCTCATAGATGGGTGTGGCAATAGCTACTGATTCCTGAATTCTAGTGACTGTTAACTTTGAGGACTAATTAAGGCAATGTCAGAAAATTGTTTGGTTTTATTTTTATATTTTTTAAAGACTTTTTTTAAATTACCCGAAATTATCCTCATGCAGGTTGGGAACTGCTGATAATAGTCAAGTCTTATGGGCTTTTTTATTCTAAGCCAAACCTGTACAATTACAAATCCCATTGTTTTTTAGATAAATCAAGTAATTATGCAGGTGCTCAAAAGCTTTTAGAGAACTATTGAATCTCATGTATATCTGGGCCACATTAGCAATTAGAAGTGTTTCATTTCACATGCTTTATCAGATGAAATTGATTTCCATTTGGATTTCTTTTTTTGGAGTGAAAAATATTTTAGTCAGGTCAAATACAGCTAGCACATAGTGGGAACTCTGAATATGAAATGACAATTTAAATCCTGGCGGGATTTCTCAGTTGGTTAGAGCACTGCCTTATACACCAAGTTTGCGGGTTCGATCCCCAGTCAGGGCACATATAAGAATCAACCAATGAATGCATAAGTGGAACAACAAATCCATGTCTCTCTATGTCTTTGTCTCTCTCTGTCTGTGTCTCTCTGTGTCTCTTAAAAAATGGTAACTTAATTGATACAGAGTTTCTTAGAGAAGGGTTAGTATAGTAAGATTTAGTTTTAGCTTTATTTTGTTTAAAGAGATTCCATTGTGACCTATATTTTAGCCTCTGAGTTTTTTTTTAATTTAATCTTTATTATTCAGATTATTACATTTGTTTCTCTTTTTCCCCCTCTTTAGCTCCCCTCCATCCGGCTCCCACCCTTCCCTCTACCCTTACCTTTCTCCTGTTGACCTCATCTATAGGTGTATGACTTTTGTCTATTTTCTCCCTGTACACCCCTCACCCCTTTCCCCCTGAGAATTATCAGTCCACTCCCTTTCTGTGCTTATATTCACCAGTTTATTCTGTTGATCAAATTTTTAATTCACTTAATTTTTAGATTCACCTGTTGATAGATACATATTTGTTGTTCATAATTGTTTATCTTTTACCTTTTTCTTCTTCCTCTTCTAAAAGAGTACCTTTCAGCATTTCATATAATACTGGTTTGGAGTTCTCCTTTAGCTTTTTCTTATCTGTGAAGCTCTTTACCTGCCCTTCAATTCTGAATGATAGTTTTGCTGGATAGAGTATTCTTGGTTATAGGTTCTTGGTATTCATCACGTTGAATATTTCTTGCCACTCCTATCTGGCCTGCATTGTTTCTGTTGAGAAATCAGCTGACAGACGTATGGGTGCTCCCTTGTAGGTAATGAACTGTTTTTCTCTTGCTGCTTTTAACATTCTCTCTTTGTCTTTTGCTCTTGGTATTTTAATTATGATGTGTCTTGGTGTAGTCCCGTTTGGATTCCTTTTATATGGGGTTCTGTGTGCTTCCTGGACTTGTAAGTCTATTTCTTTTACCAGATGTGGGAAGTTTTCAGTCATTATTTCTTTAAATAGGTTTTCAGTATCTTGCTCTCTCTCTTCTGGCATGCTTCTGATGTTGGTACTCTTGAAGCTGTCCCAGAGGCTCCTTACATTATCTTCACATTTTTTAATTCTTCTTTCTTCTTGCTTATCCAGTTGAGTGTTTTCTGCTTCTTTTTATTTCAAATTTTTGACTTGATTCTTGCCTTCCTCTCGTCTGCTGTTAGGTCTCTGTACAATATTTTTTTAATTTCAGTCAGTGTATGTTTAATTTCTGTTTGGTCCTTTTCCATCTCTAGTTGGTCCTTTTCCATCTCCTCTTGGGTCTTGCTAAATTTATCCATCTTTTCTAGGATATTCTTGAAAAACCTTATAAGCATGGTTTTGAACTCTATATCCAGTCGTTTGTTTTCCCCCACTTCTTTTGTTTGTGATCTCTTCCCTTGTCTCGGCATTTTCACTATGCCGGGAGAACGTCTGTGTTGTTTTTAGCCTTATGATACCAGACTTGCAAAACCGAAAAAGTCTCTTTGTTGAGCTTGGGATGGGTGGAGTCTCAGGGCTTAAGGGACCGCCTTGCCTTCCAGTTGGCCCTGCCCTCCACAGCTCCTGATTCTCACATGACTGGGTAATCACTGGAGCAGTCCCTTTGTGCGCACGCTATCTTGCAGTGACTCTAGACTGCTGCTCCTCTGGCTCCCCTGTGCTCCGGAACCATATGAGTCTGGGTCCCCAGAGTTTTGCCAGAAACTGGGGTTTAGTGGAGTTAGAAGTGACTCAGTTGGGAGGGTCTGTCTCCTGCCCACTCATGAAAGCCAGTGGCACAATCAGCAGTTGGTCCTCTGCACGCAGTGCCGTGCATGTCACCAGACTTCTGATCTTTTACGACTCCCCTAAATTTCCATGCACTTCTCCCTTTTCACAGGTATGAGTTTTGGCTGGATCTGGCGTTTAGTGTCGTAGGATAAGGGGTTCAATGCTGTTGAGAGTCTCTTTCCCTCCCACCAGAGAAAGGCAGCCAGGTACTCAGGCACCCGCTCTCTCCACGCCCGCGTCTCCCTACCTCAGCTTTTTGTAGCTCCTCTGGGTCTCTGTGAGCCTCTCTCTTTCTTTCTAGTTGTAGAATTTCCACTCAGCCAGCTTTCCTTGGTTCTGGATGATGTCTGTTCTGTCTTTTAGTTGTAGTTTTGAAATTGTTGTGCGAGGCAGCAGTGTAGGTGTTTACCTATGCTGCCATCTTGGATTCTCTCTAGCCTCTGCGTTTTTAATCGTTGGCAATTTAGGACTATGTGGTGTCTTACTAAAAGTGTCTTTAATTGATTTTCAAGTTTGTCTCTTCAACACAATGAGAAATTCTCAAGTTCTTCCTTAGCAGCTTGTTTGGGTGTGACACAACTCTTACCAACATGTGAGCTGATAAGGGAATCTATTAACTCACAGATAGACTGGTATATTTATATGCTTTGTTGTGCTATCTTGATAATATTTTTAAAATGCATATTCTTTTGACTTCAGCACTGTTTTAAAAATGGAATATTTGAGTTCATTTTTGATAAATTGTAAAAAGCTTCTACAATTTCTTTTCTGTCTCCTCTATACTAACCTGTGGATGTATGTCTTCCTGAACTGTCAGAAAAGTGATTCTACTGTCTTTAAGGGTGAATCATAATCTAGAAATTCAAATACAACAATTATCTCCTGTAATGGGTAAGTTGACTGGCCATGGGATGCTCAGATATTTGATTAAACATTATTCTGGGTGTGTCTATGTGAGTGTTTCTGAATATGATTAACATTCTCATTGGTAGACTAGACCAGGATGGGCATGCCTCATCCAATTCTTGATGGCTTGAACAGAATAAAAAGGGCCACAGAACAAGGGAGAATTCTCCCTATCCTCCCTCTCTACACCATGCACACACAGAAAGCTGGAGTTGGACTGAAACATACCATGAACTCTCCTGAGTCTCAGACTTTTTGTCTCTTCTTTATCTGCAGTTTGCTAATTGGAAGTTTGGGACTCCTCAACCTCCGTATTAACATCAGCCAATTCCTTACAAATCTCTTTACCTACCTCTATATTTCTGTCTCTATTGGTTCTGTTCCTCTGGAGAACCCAGATTAATATATCTAATTTACTTATTTTTCTTATATAAATTTCTACTCTATACCTCCCACCTCATTGGACTGAGGGAAAACTCAACTCCAGTTTTCTTGGAGTTGGAACCAACAACACAGAAAACTCAGACCTTAAGCCAATGAACAAGTTTCCTGCCTCACCCATTGTTGATCCTTAACCATTCTCAGTCTCTGCTGACTCACTACCTCCAATAATAAAAGCTGTTTAGGACCAGTGGTTTCTGAACTTTGAGGGTCACCATTGGCGTAAAGGCTTCTGATGCGGCTTAAAACTATAAAGCTTCTTTTCCTTTCAGGTCTGGCTAACTTCCCAGAGTGCTGCCAGGGAATAAGTTGTAGATCTTCCCTGCTTATGGGATCTTCAGATATACATCCTGGAATGACTTGAATTAAATATTATTAAAAGGTCAGCTCTCTCTACACTGATCTATATATTCAATATAATCCCAATAAAATCCCAGAAATATTTTTAGCAGAAATTAATACCCATATCCAGACTTATTCTAAAGTTGTACATTAGTTCAGACAATGTGACCTTGGAGAAAAGACACACATATACATAAGTGGGAGAACATAAAGGGTTCAGAAAAAGATCCACACATCTGTGGTCAAATGATTTTTTATTTTAAATAAAGAAGCTGAGGAGACAGCAATGAACAGGAAAAATTCTTTGACATCATGGAGCTTACCTTCAAATGGGCAAGACAAATAATTTTTTAAAGAAAAAAAATTTGAGTAATAAAATTTGATCATAGTGAATGCTATCTATATTAATTAAAGGGTAATATGCTGATTAGACCAGGAGACCTTCTGGGAGACTTCCTGGATGTCCTTTCAGACAAAACCATGTTAGTGGGGCAAAGGCAGAGGTGGTTAGGGGTGATCAGGCAGGTGGGAGGGACAGTTGGAAGTGAGCAGGCAGATGGGGGGTGGCAGTTGGGGGCGAGTGGGCTGGTAGGGAGGAATTTGGGGACAATTAGGCCAGCAGGCAGAGTGGTTAGGGGTGATCAGGCAGGCAGGCAGATGAGCGGTTAGGAGCCAGCGGTCCTGGATTGTGAGCGGGATTTCCCACAGGGATCAGGCCTGAACTGGCAGTCGGACATCCTGTGAGGAATCCCAGATTAGAGAGGGTGCAGGCTGGGCTGAGGAACATACCCAGCCCCCATGCACAAATTTCGTGCACTGGATCACTAGTGAAGAAATAAAACAGAATACAGGCATAGAGAATGGCTTACAGGAAAGGTTACTTAAATAGAATGGATAGAGGTGATGGTTGACAAGATATTTGAGTAATAAGAAGGAACAAGCATAAAAATGGGAGCGATTTTTAGGGTGCAATTATTATTTTTTTTTTTGCTTATTGTTATTTATTCATTTTTCTAATAAGTTTATGTTGTGCATCTACTGTGTGCTAGCTATTATTTTAGGAGCTGGTGATATAGAAATGAATGAAACAGACTCCCTCCCACCCACCCCCCAAAAAAAACACACAAAAAAACCCCACACAAAACAACCTGCCCCCATATAACTTACTTTTTGTAGGGAAGCAAAGAATAAACTACATAAATAAGTAAAATCTATGGTATTCTAAGGCCAAAAAAAAAAATTAGAAAGGAAGGAAGGAATAGAGATAATATGTGTGGGTGTGCATGGGCAGGTGATTGTGGTTTCCATTTATGACACAGTGGCTTACTTAGAAGATGGCACTTGAAGGAAGTAAAGGAGATGTATGCAGTTTTGGAAGGTGGCAGTGGTTAAAGATGATCAAGAAGAGGAACAAGCAGGTACAAAGATCCCAAGGTGGAACACACCTGGTGGCTAGCAAGGAGAACACAAGGGGAGAGTGGAGGGAGATAGCGTGCATAGGGTTTAGACAGATCTAATGGGCTTTATGTATAGGTTATTATAAAGACTTTGACTTTTGCTTAGAGATGTGAAGCCCCTAAACTCTAGGGCCTAGAGGGATCTGAGCAGGAATAGCATGAAATGACTTAACTCTTAATGGGAGTCCTTTAATTGTGTTTTAATTAAAACTACTTTATACAGAAAATAGAGGAAGAAAACAATTTTGCTTT
>PVJN01029556.1:0-26323 GCA_004026805.1 Lasiurus borealis | reverse complement strand
ATCCACCCATCCATCCATCTATCCATCCACCCATCCATCCATCCACCCATCCATCCATCACACAACCTTTTGGCGATGAGAGGAGAACCCCAGAACCACCATGTATATTGAGAAATATCAGACACATGACTCTGGGGGACGTAAGAGAGCCATCATGGGACTCGCTCTTCATTAGCCCCAACGTAGCCCGTTGACTAGACAGCCTGCAACTGGGCAGCGTCAGGCGTGCTGTGGAGACAGGTATGGGCATCGGAGCAGGCGGTTTTGCTATTGTCCCTCCAGTTCTGCCCCTTACACCTGGGCAAGCATCTGCCCCTCACCTTGGTTTTCTATCGGTGATTCTGCCTCCCAGGGCAGCTGGGAGGATTACATAAGTACGGAGTGAATATATAGAAACACTATAAAACGCCCACTCCATTTCCTTGCAGAAGACAAGGCTGTATCCGCCAGCATGGCCCACCAGCTCCCGGGAAGGGTGGTCTCTGACCTACAGCCTGAGATGGAGGCCATGAGGGGAACCCCCCCCTCCCTGCCATGTCTACTTCTCTGCTCTCTGGGATGAATGGCATTAAACGAAGAATCTTGAAATCACGGCCCCCACCAAAAACCTCTGCCTCATACAACTGCCGTTTAGTCTAAGAAGGCAAGGAATGTCTCCATCAGGAAGAGATAGAAAATATGGATATTCTTTTTGGCTCCATCAGAGTTGCTGAAACCCGCCTGTTCAAATGGCCAGACAGATCAGGGGCCTTCAGAACCCCCACATCGCGGTGCCTTAACTGAGTGAGGGGCTTCAAGGCCCTGGGCGGCAGGTCTGCTTGTGGTTCGAATGGAGAGCAGGCATCCTGGGCCTGCCAACAAGGCCCCTGCTTGGCCCTTAAAGGTGCCCTGCACCCTCATGGACAAGCATGGCTGACCACTAAAGGTACTCGTGTTCCCAGGAAGGAGCTGGGCCTTTAAATGGACCTGCTAGTCCCTACTGATAGAGCTCAGGTTCCCGCTCCCACGAGATGGCCTCTGTGATCCCTCCCGGCATGCAGGTTCTTTGGAAACGAAAAGCTGACCCCACAGATGGATGATTCTAATAACGGAAAGTAGTCAGTGCTCGGTTATCAGAGAGCCGAGTGAGCGGCGTGTCGGTGAACAGCGGTAAAATGCTAAGACGTGCCATAAGGTTGGGACTCGAATCCACTATGAAAACAACCCTAAAGGCACTCTGACCTTGGACTTGCAGCTCCCGGAACTGTGAGGAAATAAATGTCAGTTGGGTAAGCCCTCTGGTGGGTAGCATGTGGCATGGCAGCTGAGCACCCCGATGCAGAGTCTGGGGCCCGGGCCCCACAGATGATGGTGAGGAACCGATGCGTGTTGGCTGGGGACGGGTGCAGGCCGGGGTCTGAGTCACTGAGCGGTGACCACGTGAGAGGCCACGTGGGAGAGGAAGGGCAAGGCCGGGAGAGGCCAGTGGGCAAAGCCAGACCGTTCACACCACGCTTGGCCAGCCAACATGGCCCCCGGACAGGAGACGGCCAAGAAAAGCATTGTCCTGGTGATGCCCTGAAAACCCCGGGACTTCCCTCTAAGACATATTTTTTATTTTTAAAATATATTTTACTGATTTTTTTTTACAGACAGGAAGGGAGAGGGATAGAGTCAGAAACATCGATGAGAGAGAGAGAGACATCGATCAGCCGCCTCCTGCACGCCCCCTACTGGGGATGTGCCCACAACCAGGATACATGCCCTTGACCGGAATCGAACCTGGTACCCTTCAGTCCGCAGGCCGACACTCTATCCACTGATCCAAACCAGTTTCGGCTAAGACGTATTTTTTAAAGGGAAAGAGAACGACACTAAAGAAACAGGCCAGGACGACTATTTCAATAGACAACCACCTTTCAGCCATCTTTTTTCCCCCTCGGGCAAATTGCTCAGTGTTTTGTGTTCCTAACCCACTCGTCTGGCCGGCCGGCCAGCATTAGTTTCACCGTTTATGTTTCTGGAATAGTGAGGGTGCTCCTGAATGCCATTTCCACCAAATCGTTTCTTATGAGACCGGGGTGGTGCTGTGTTTCTCCAGGGTTATTCCATGGTTTGGGGTACCGTGACTCCTCCCTCCCGCTCCCACAGGGACAGGCAGCTGGGACGCCACACCTTTGCCCAGCTCTCCTCCTCTCGGAACTCATTCCCACAGACTGTGTGATTCCACTTCTATGTGGAATCTAGAAAAAAAAACACACAAAACACCCAAAGCAAATGGATTAACCAGCCAACATAAACACAGACTCCTGGAAACAAGAGAGCAAACGGAGGGCTGCCGGAGGGGAGGGGAGGAAGGGGCCTGGGCGAAGGGAGGTGAAGGGGAATGAGAGGCACAGACCTGCAGTTATAAAATAAACACGCCGCAGAGATGGAGTGCAACAGCGCAGGAAATATAGTCAATAATGTCGTCATAACTTTGCATGGAGACAGACTTAATGCAGTAATCTGCCCGTAAGGTACATAAATGTCAAGTCTCTATATTGCACACCTGAAACAAATATGCCGTGGTATGACAACTATCCTATATAATAAAAGGCTAATATGCAAATCGACTGGACAGCGGAACGACGGGTCGCTATGAGGTGCACTGACCACCAGGGGGCAGATGCTCAATGCAGGAGCTGCACCCTGGTGGTCAGTGTGCTCCCACAGGGGGGGGCGCTGCTCAGCCAGAAGCGGGGCTCATGCCTGGCAAACATCCCTCCTCTGCAGCAGCGCTAAGGAGCGAGGGGGTTCCGGACTGCGAGAGGGGGAAGGCTGAGCTGAGAGAGCCCCCCTCCAGTGCACAAATTCCATGCACCGGGCCTCTAGTCTGTCAATAAAAAAAAAAAAAATTAAAAAGCCCCCCAAACTAATTTCCAGACTCAAAAATGGAAAAGTCCTGGGGTTCAGCCAGACGGGGCATGCCTTTCCCAGCCAAGACAGCACGTGCCGGAGGTGTGAATAGTGACGACGAGGCCATTATCTCTGCGAAGCAAGGGGGAGGAAGGTTTGCAGAACTCGTGAACCTGGGCCTGCCCCTATTTCCCAGAATGCCCCACCCCGGCCCCCACCTTCGATTCTCGGACCAGATCCTAGCCCTTGTGAAAGGGTCGTTCGACCTCCAAAGGGGTCGCGACCCACAGGTTGAGAACCGCTGCACTAGCCGCTCGGTGAGTGCCTGGTAGTGCACAGGGAGGCAGGCGGCGTGACTCAGATCTCCTCTGGGCGTCTGTGATCTCGAGCCTGGCGGCAGTCCCTGCTGGTGCCGCCTGGCCACCACTTCTGGGGGTCACTGAGGGCCAGAGAGGACCTCTGACCTCGAAGGTGCTCAGCAGGGACTGGGGCCGAATGCCGTATGCTGTGCTCAGCTCCCTGTCCCCCGCTCAGCGAGACGGCCCAGGGGTCCCCGCTATGCCTCAGTTCCGCTGAGCCCCGAGAGGGGTGTGCCCAGGCTGGTGTTCCCCGGGCGTCACCTTCTGCTCCGAGGAGGAGGAGGAGGACACGTCTCTGGGGGGTCCGGCTGCATCTCTCTGCTTGCCTGCTTCCCTCAGCGTCAAATGATCTGTTAACAAAACCTTTAAGCCCAGACAGCCCTCCAATTAATGACGAACAACCCCCGGAGGCCAGGGCTCCGTGCAGGGGGAGGCTTCCCAGCGGGGCCGCTGTGTCCGTGGGTGGGCGAGGCCAGACCTCCTGCAGACGGAGCACCACATCCCAGGGGCTCCGACCCCTGTGCTGGGCCAGGGCGAGTGTTGGGGCGGATGCTGGAAAGGGTAACGGTGGGGACTGTGGGTTTGGCTCCAGATCTGAGCGGAGGGTTACACGCCAGGCAGATCTGAGAGGATATTTTGGACAACCTTGCTTTAAAAACAATATCTCTTCCCTGGAATTCCTTAGAAATGACCGCAGTGGCAGTGATCCCAACAGCTAGCATGGCTGTGAGCTTATTCTGTGCCCGGCACTGTGTTAGGACGGTGCATGCGTCATTAAACCCTTAATGCATGTGTGTGCGGACGGCAAGGTCACTACTTCCACATCACGGATAAGGAAACAGGCTGAGAGACACCTGCCTCTTGATCTGTCCCCGGTATGCGGGTGGCGCCCCCTGTCTCCTGGCCCCCTAACAGCAAGCTGAATGTCACTGGATGCGGAGAGCCCCTGCAGGGAGTTAGGAGGGGCCCCTGGAATTAGGGGATGGGGACTGGCCATCCAGTTGGGAGAGTGACCCAGGAGTGGGAGCTCTGCCGAGGCACGGAGCGCTGCGGGGTGGGAGGGAATCCGGGGAGCCGAGTGGCTACCGGGCAGCCTGTGAGCAGAATGACAGGAGGCGAAGGGGAGCCAGGCCCTGCGCACCAGGTGGGGGATGGGCATTGGCCCCGAGAGGAGGGGCCGCTGACCGCATCCCACCGGAAGTGACAGGGCCGCTGCGATGGCACTGAGGGCCCGGAGGTCACGGGGGAGGCCAGCGGGGAGGAGAGGATGAGCCGAGCAGGCAGGGTCGGAGGAGTCTGCAGACCCCGTGCCCCAGGGGAAAAGGCGAGTCCAGGACAAATGCAGGCCGTGGCTTGGAACTCCTGGGTGGACTCACGAGGTCCTTTCTGAGACAGAGCGTCTGGACTTTTCCTGCCTCTGGGCTCACCGTGTGTGGGCCAACGGCTTTATCTCGCATTCCCATCTTCTTCTAGAATATTCATTGCAGACGTGGAGGGCGGGTGCAGGGGGCCCTGTCATGGCAGAGGGCAGGGGAGGGGACCTGGGATCTATGCTGGCCTCAGGCCGGGGGTGGCAGTCCTGGGTCCCCTGCAGGGCAGCCGATGCAGCAGCAGCTTGGAGGGAAGGGGCCTGGTGGGGGGCTGCCAGCCCTGGGGACAAGCTTGGGGCTCCTTCCACCTTCCAGCTCCGGGCGGGGCCTGGCTCCTCACCCTCTCACCAGCTTCTTGGCTCGGCCAGACCCTCCAGACCTGGGGCCGCTGTGTAAAGAGGGTTCAGCACTGTGTGTGTTCGGCTGGGTCTCCTCAAATCCTCCTCGAGGGAAGAGGAGGAAAAGGAGGCTCGGAGAGGTTGGGAGACCTGCCCAGTCACCCAGCTGTTCACTGTCCCCCAAAGTTCACTGTCTTTGCCAAACTCAAGGTGCCACGAGGGCAGACAGCGCTCCGGGGGCTGGAGGCCCAGGGAACAAGGATGTGGGGGTGAGGAGAGGGAGGAGGAGGGACCACAGGACGGGGCCACCCACACTGCCTGTTCCCACACCCTGGGAGCCCTCCTGGCCCCTCCCTCCGGGCCTATAACGTCTGAAGTCAGAGCAGAGCAATCTCTCACTTCCGGTCAACGTGGACCTGGCTTTCTGGTGCAGAAGCGCGGGGGAGCGGGGGCAGGCTGGCCCCTCTGTCCTGGACCCGGGAGTGAAAACACACCGCTCTGCTGTGGCTACTTCCAGCCTAGCCCCGGGCCTCTGGCTGCCCTCTCAGCTGCCAGGAACCCTTAGAACAGCAGTTCTCAACCTGTGGGTCGCGACCCCTTTGGGGGTCGAACAACCCTTTCACAGGGGTCGCCTAAGACCATGGGAAAATGCAGATATTTACATCACGATGCATCACAGTAGCAAAATTTCATGGTTGGGGGTCGCCACCCCATGAGGAACTGTATGCAAGGGTCGCGGCCTTAGGAAGGTTGAGAACCACTGCCTTGGAAAGAAAGGGGAGAGAAAGGATGACCCCGGTAGCTTGCCCTTCCGCCGTGCCCCCCTCGGCGGGGCTGGCGAGGCCCCGGGTGGGGGCGTGACATTAAGACATGAAGGCTTCCAGGCCTGAGGCTGGCCGCCACCTCTGCCCATGGACGAGCTCCGGGGGACCCAGCCCAGCAACAAGACGAACGGCCGGGTGTTTTACAGCGGATACAACGGATACAAATGGAACCAATTCTTTTTTCCTCCCTTATCGCTTTGCACACGTGAGACCGGTTTTAATTAGCTCCCCCCCGTCTCTCGCCGTTAGGCCAAATAAGGAAGAGACCCCCACCGATTGCTCCCAGCCCACCTTCAAGCGGCGCTTGGAGGAAGAAAGATTTATCCCGGCGAGTTTTCGTCAGAAAATCTATATGTGCTCAATGCATTTAAATAACACTCATTAAAGCCAATGGCATGCAAGCTGCCTTCTCCCGTCACAGATGAGAGACGGTGGCTTGACCCGTGGCAAATCAAAAAGCACTTCCACGCCGCCACCTTTACTTTCTCAACTGCTTACGCTCTCACATGAAAGTCCCAGCACCCTTTTTTTGGGGGGAGTGGTGAGGGGGAAAGGCAGACTCCCATAAATCCCCCCCACAACGCAAATTTCAGCCCCGTCGATCGGAAGAGAATGACAAGGAACAAAATGCGGAATTTGGAATCAGGGCACTTAATGACGACATCTAAAAATACCAGGGGCTCCTCCCTCTGGCTGGCAAGACCGGGTCCTGCTGGATGGGATGGCTCCCTAGTTACTCCACCCGGGAGAGGCCAGGCCGTCCGTCAAACAAGGGGAGGGAGAGTCGGAGGCTTTAATGAGCTCAGTCTCCAGGCGAGCCACGACCACGGGTCTGATGATAACGCGACGCCGGCGAGGTTTCCGCCAGCGAAAGGCGAGAAGGAAGGGGAGTTCCCTTCTCCCTAAAGTGGAGTTCAGAGCAGTGTGGGCGCCCTCCGCAGTGCCCCCCGCCCCCCCTTACTCCTTCCCTCCTTTCCTCCCTCCCACCTTCCCGGAGCCGGCTGTCCGTCACTTTAGGAGCGTGAAATCAATGGGGCCCGGGAGATGTAGCATCCCCAGGGGCGGCATTAAAAGTGACCCAAATCCAGACCCGCGCGCGGTCTTGTCAGGAACACGGCTCTCGCACGGCAAGTTCCAAAGATGTGATTTCAAAATTCAGGCTGCTTCTTACTTTAAAAACAGGCGGTTGCTTGACATTCGGTGTGATGGGCAAATTAGAGGTTAGCAATAAAGGCGTTTAGGATTAAAAATGAAAGGAGAAATTACTTTAAAAAAACAAAAACAAAAACAAACACACCACAGCGTGCGCACACACACACACACACACACACCCGCCAGGCTTGAGGTGGGAGGCATTTGCATGTGTGTGTTTCGCCGTCTCTCTTCACTGGAAGATACGGAGGTGCATCAGCAGAGGTGGCCGTGACCAGAGAGAATCAAGTTCAATGTAATTTCTGGGGAAACAGTTCTCTATGAAGTCTCCGTGGACACATTCTAGGCACACCCCCTCCCATACCTCGCACTGACTCTACCCTTTGGGGCTGGACGGGGGAAGACCACCGTCTCCTCTCTTGTCCATGGGCGTGGACCCACCATAGAGGGCGGCTCATGTCCTCAGCCCCACAAAGATGCTGCAGCTCGGACTCTGCAGTGACCCGCTGGCCCGTGTGCCCAGGGGACATCCGGGACCAGTCTCCACCGCTGCCTCCTCCGGGTCAATGGACTCAGGATGGTGCCTGGCAGGTGTGGGGCGGCTAATCCGGTTCCCTGCTCACCCCCACGTGAGGGTCTCCAGTCCAACCCGGGCCAGTTACCAGTTCCCTTTCTGCACAGAACATGGATGCATGTCTGAGACCTGGCAAGTCAGCAAGACTCTCCCCCAGTTCCGGGGGGCTGCCAGGTGAGGGGGTTATGCTCCCTCCACCCCCGGCGGGGAGAAGGGAGCCCACTCAGAGCCTCAGGCCTCGGAGCAGCTGGGACACCCGGTGCCCACGGTGTCAGAGTGGGCAACGTGTACCTGGGAGGAAGTCTCTGTAAAGGGAGAGAGAGCTTAACCAAACCAATAATCTTTTTTTTTTTTTTAAAGGTCTTACACAAAGTAAGAGTTTACCAGGACTTAGGTGTTAATTTTCTATAATTGTGTTGTTTAAAACCAGTGCCGATTTCCAAAGCAAAGACGGTCAGGGCGCCGCGAGACTGGGAACGAAACCCAGTGAAGACCTAGGAGGTGGGGGTGCGGGACCAGGCCTGGGGATTGCCCGAAAGGATGAAGACGGAGAGCCATGAGCGAAGGCGGGGCGAGAACAGCTAGCTGGAGCCAGTGCTCCACAAGAGGCAAAGCCCCCCCTGAGATGCAAACAGGGAAGTGAGGATCATGCCCAGAGACCCACTCTTCCTCGGTCCCTCTCCCCTCCCTTTCCAACGAGGCCTGGGTGCCCCAGCGGGCAGACCGCTGGCCGCGTCCCTCCCGCTGCACCAGGCCCGGCCGAGCTGCCTCCTTTCCGCACTCAGCAGGCGCAGGCCTGGCTGTCTGGAGCTCTAGGGACCCCACCAGAGCCTCACCAGCCACCCTTGGGTCCTTGAAACAAACAAACAAACAAAAAACCCAACTGGCTCAGGATGGTCTGGGAGTGTCTCCCGGGCCTCGGCGAATGCCCAGGGAGGCGCTCTCATCCGATGGCACGACGGACGGTGCTTTTCTGGGGAGGAACACGGACAGTTCAGATCCCCACTGTCCGCACGGCTGGAGGATGGAAAAGGCCCATGGGACTGTTTCATGGAGCCCGAAGGGGAACGGGATGACGCCAGCTCATTCTGCACCTGGCCCGGCCGTGGGGTCAGAGGTGAAATGGCCTCGGGCTTGGGCTGGAAGCATGCGGACCCTGGACTCGGCAGACAGGCCCTCCCCTCCTCTTCCTGTCCACTCCCATTGCCCTGGGCCCCTGTCCTGTCTTCCTCCTTCTCCTCTGCCTGAGGCCAGGGGGCCCTCCTGCGGCCTCCAGGGTGGGTGCGGTCAGAGGGGGGCTGCTGGGGGAGCGGAGACCCCCAGGAAGCACGCTCCTGCCCGTGCACGCCGCAGTGACCACTCGGGGGGAGGCACAGAGGCAGGCACACAGGCAGCACGCGGCGGCGGCGGTGGCGGGACTTACCTTTGGGGTGCCCGGGGTCGGTGAACTCATACTTCCCCACTCCAACGGTCCGCAGCATCTGCAGCCCGTGGGCGGCGGCGGCGTCGGCGGTGGGGGGCCCGTTGGTGGCGGGGGCGCCGCTGGGGCGAGTGGCCGACGGCTGGGCTGGCGGCGGTGGAGGCAGCAGGGGCCCCGCCATGTGGCCGTTGCCCACGGCGCTGGGTCCCGGGCGGGCCACCTGCCCCACGCCCGGCAGGGCGGAGACGGCCAGGGGCTGCGGGCTGGCGTACAGGGCCTGGGCGGGCATGTTCACCACCACGCTGCTCAGAGGCTGAGAGGGCGGCTGTGGCAGCGAGTAGTGGCCCGGCAGCAGCGGGAGCTGGGGCCCCACGTGCGGAGGCAGTGAGGGGGTCACCCCGATGACCGGGGCCTGGACGTTCACGGCCGGGCTGAAGGTGGGAGGCTGGGCCACTCCGTAGGAGTGGGCGATCAGGGCGGGCTGGCTCCCGGCGGCCACCGTGGTCACCCATGGCCCTGTGCCTGCAAGGGAGATGGGAGAGATGTCATCTGCCGGTTAGACATTCACTCAGCAAACACCGGCCGCTGCCCCAGGACCCGGGCTGGCCGCTGGGGGGGTCTCAGGGCTGGACCAGACCCCTGTGGCAAGGAGCTCACCGAATCAGCCAAGTACCAGCCTGAATACCCGGATGTTGGCTCCTGAGCCAGGGCAGGTGGAGTCAATTAAGAAAGAGCACTGGCTTACGTCATCAGGGGGAGGAGCCAGGGGACCCCTGGGATGTTGTTGGTCAGGGGTTCTGGGACCTGGGAAGTACCCAGGAGTCTCCTGCGATATCTCAACGGCGGGGTCGGGGTGCAAACACTTTTGGGCTGGGGGCCTGACCTCTTCATGTCATCAGGGGGGAGGTCCACGTGCCAGCCCGGGAGGTAACAAATCTGACCGCTTTGCTTTCAAAGCACGCAGTCCGGCTAGTTGGAATTAAAGGCCATTTCATGAGGAGATGCCCCATGGTCAGAGGCTCTATGGCCTTCGGACGCAGAAGGACCCATATGTGTTCCTAAGAAGGCGCCAGGCTGCCCTCTGGATATTGAATTGGCGGCATCCCTGGAGGACATGGTGAGCTAGGTCTGTGGGTATTTAGGCCTTTAAGCCAATGTCTAGCTGTTGCGGGAATCCAGACTCCACTGAGGGGCCACAGAGCCCGAGCCATTGGGCCCAGCGCGCCATGAATTGGGAGCCTGGTCTCGCCCGGGAGCGCACAGAATCCACACCTGCGGGGACAGGAGCAGGAGAGGAGCGCCGCAGGGTGTGTGAGCAGCGGGCTGCGGTCTTCCCGGGACAGGCCGAGAGACGACGAAACAGACAGGACAACGGGGAGGCCTTCCCTGAGACCCGGGTTCAAAGCCCAGCGCCGCCACTTCCTAGCCAAGAGCCCGGGCCAGCTGCCCGTCCCCTCTGAGCCTCGTTCTTCCTGCCTGTCACAGGGAACTAGCCACACCCACCTCCTGGGTCTCCTGGGAAGAACCGAATGAGGAAAACATGTTTTGAAACAACTACCCTGTTTCCCCGAAAGCAAGACATCCCCCGAAAATAAGACCTATTCCCAGTTTTGCCTCTCGCTGTCATAGAAGGCATCCCCCTGAAAATAAGACCTCCCCGATAATAAGGCCTCCCCCAAACATAAAACCCATGAAGCTACTGTAAGGAGTATGACTCCTGATTTAAAGAGACCTCTTCACTGCCTGAACAGCTAGCTCTGGCTGTGCTGCGGCCAATCAGTGAGCTGGTTTGTGATGACAACGACTACCGTCCCGTAGACAGGTCATACATTCCCTTTTTTTTTGTTGTTCAACAATACATGGGTGCTGTCTTCTTCTTCACGGAAAAATAAGACATCCCCTGAAAATAAGACCTAGTGCATCTTGGGGAGCAAACATTAGTATAAGACACTGTCTTATTTTCGGGGAAACAAGGTAGCAGAGGGCCTGGCGTGTGGTGCTAAATGTCCCATACACGCTGGCATTGCCCTGCCTCTTGGGAGAATCACAGAAGGGGCAGTGATGGCTGGATGGCGAAGACCATTTTCGCTGGGCAAGGAAAGGGCAGCTGAACTCAATGCTGTATCAGGGCGGGAGCTGCAGGAGGGCAGAGCTGGGGTGTGGGCGGTGTGGGGGGAAGTCAGGAGGGGCTGCTCTCCATGGCCTCTCTGGGGGGCCAGGCAGCCCCTGTAGAGCCAGCCTTGGGGGGAAATGGAGAAGTTCTTTCTGAAGGAACCTGTGGCGGAACCAGGGAGTACAGTCCGAGGCCTGGCCCAAGAGGCAAGCCCAGGGCCGACAGGGCAGGGCAGGGCCAGGGCCCCCCGAGCGAGCGAGCGAGCTGCCCCTGAGGGGACACAAGCCGGCTTGGGAGTGAGACTGGAGGATACTGCAGCAGGCCAGGCCGGTCTGCATGGCCTCTGACTGCATGGGTGTCGATGCGGGTCTTTGTCATCTGAATGTCCCCTCAGCTTTCCTGATGCCTCTGGAGTGGCCGTGTGGATTGGGGGCGAGGCACTGGGGAAGGAGGGTGGGCACCGGCCCCTGAGGCTGGAAGCTGGGAGTGGGAGCTCCCTCACAGAAAGGGAAGGATCAAGACGGCAGGGCAACCATCAAACCACCAGAGGGCGCTGACCCGGAGGAGCTGTCCAGAAGGAGAGCCACTGGGCACTGTGGGCACTCAGAGTGAGGTGCAGAGTCAGCCAGACAACCCTTTAGGCCTGATTCTGCCCTCACCAGCCGAGTGACCTCAGGCACAAGCCTCCCTGAGTCAGCTTTCCCGTCTGCAATGGGACAGGAATGACGCCAATTGGCAGGTGGGTACTTCCTGGATTTGTATTTTATTATTTTATTTTATTTATTTATTTTAAATATATTTTATTGATTTTTTTTTTTTTTTTTTTTTACAGAGAGGAAGGGAAAGGGACAGAGAGCTAGAAACATCGACGAGAGAGAGACATCGATCAGCTGCCTCCTGCACGCCCCCTACTGGAGATGTGCCCGCAACCCAGGTACATGCCCTTGACTGGAATCGAACCTGGGACCCCTCAGTCTACAGGCCGACACTCTATCCACTGAACCAAACAGGTTTCGGCTGGATTTTTATTTTATTGATTTAATCTATTTGTTTGGTGACTGTCTCCGATGGGCAGCTATTTCTGCCCTCCCCCCTACCTCCCCTCGCTCTTCACCCCCTGACTTGGTGGACTCTGGCTGACCTCCTGGGAACCACGAGACACAGCGGCCCATCGCTGGAGACGGTCACCAAGCTGCTGTGAGCACCCAGATGACAGGGAACGAGGCACATCATAACCGTGCGACCGGCAGCTCTGATCACGGAGAGGCGGGAGGAAAGGAGAAGCTGGCCTATGTCGGCGAAGAAGATTCTAGAAGGGGCTGCCGAGGGGAGACTGCCCCCCAGCCTGGAGAAGAGGAGGTGGCGTCACCACAGGGCCAGCCTGGTGCCTCCTGGACAAAGCCCGGCCCGCCGAGCTCAGTTTTCTCCGGGATTAGCCAGGGAGCCCCAGAAAATGCTCCCGGACTTCAAGCGCAGCGGGGAGGTCTCAGACAGCGCCGTGGGGAGATCCAGAGGTGCCTCGGCGCCTCAATTTATGAGGGGGCTGGCCCAGAGCATGCCGAGACCCCGAGGGTGTGAGCCAGACTCTGCTCACCGGCCACCAGTGCTGACCAAGTCCGCAGGTGACAATAGTGGGAGGACGGGGCACTGGTCAGCCAGGAGAGCAGGGAGCTCAGCGATCCCCAGGGGCACGAAAGGACATGGACAAGGGCTCCTTGCCCTGGGGCCTCCGCCCCTCGCTGCCTCACCGGCTTGCGAGGAGATGGCCAGTGTCAGGGCAGCCGCAGGACAGCGTGGGGGCTCTTACTGCTGAGACAGCAGGTGAGGCGGCTGCTGGCAGAGCAGAGGAGGTACGGTGGGGCTGAGCGGTCCTCGGGGCTGCAAGCATGGGGATCATGGCTGAGCCATGAGACGGGAGAACCCCTCTGAAGGGAAAGGGACTGGAAACTGGGCTCCGGGCGGGGCTGGAGAACGTGGGTGTTTATCTATCGCACAGAAGACTCAGAAGGGGCGGAGGGGGGTCTCCAGAGAGCTGCAGGCTGTAGCCCCAAGGGCCAAGCGGACGGGTGTGTGCATCCTAGGGGGTGTGTGGGACTGGCGGAGGCAGCACGGAAGGCTCTGGCTGTGGTCCCAGCTGTCCACAGAGGGCCCGGCCTGCTGGAGGAAGCAATGCGGGAATCCCCCGTCCTGGGTGGGGTGTGGAACACCCACTCCCCAGGTAACCCTTGGACGGGCAGAACGCACGGGAAGGTGTGACTTGAGAAACTCGCTATGAATCAGGGTCCTGCTGGTTGGGAATAGCCATTCATAACCACCCGAACCCACTCACCATCCACCTACCATGTCACCCTCACTCCCCTGCTTTCTGCCGAAGACCCTCTCGAGTCGCAGAGGGAAGGGACAGAGACACAGCCACGGCCCAGGCAATGAGATTCAGTGCCCCCAACCCACTCACCACGGCCTGGGGCCTGGGGCCTGGGTCAGGGCCTGCTGAGGAGTTGGGGTAGCCCGTGCCCCCCTCCCCCCCCGTGCCCCTCCCAGCCCCGGGCACAGGTGCCTCTGCCCACACGGAGCAAGTACCCACCTGGATTGTCGCTCTCCCTCATCTGTTTGGAGGGCGGCTCGTCCGTGTCCCAGGGCGTGGCCTGGTTGATGGGCGTCTGCCCCCACCGGATGCTGGTGGTGAGTCCCTGGGACTGACCGTCCGCTTTGGAGATGCCGGGCGCCTGGGGAGAAAGAAGCAGAGCGGGAGGGTGAGCACCGCCCGGCAAGGGTCCCGGCCTGGGATCGGGTCCCCTGGCCTCGCCCCGGCAGTCCCTGCTGCTGCCGGGGCCCCGGGCCAGTCCCCGGGGGATGACAGAGCTCGAGGTGGCCCGGCCGTAGCAGCTGAGGCCTCGGCTGCACACCCACTCAGGACCCTGCTGGCCACCCGCTGTGGCCCCTCGGCCCGGGAGCCGTCCCAAAGGAAAGGGCGTCTGCCCTGAGCTGTGAAGCCCCCCAGCCCCTGGTGGTGTTCACCCACTGGAACCACACCCACAGGCATGTGCTGAGCGCCGACTGCA
Organism: Lasiurus borealis; assembly: GCA_004026805.1. Classification (NCBI taxonomy): domain Eukaryota; kingdom Metazoa; phylum Chordata; class Mammalia; order Chiroptera; family Vespertilionidae; genus Lasiurus; species Lasiurus borealis. Next base: position 12,234 of record PVJN01029556.1, on the reverse strand, counting down.
TACTCAGTGCCACTGTGCCCCTGGCCCTTTGATGCGTGAGGGAGCGGCTCTCCAAAGCTCAGCTCCCAGGCCCCACCCTGCCCCTCCCCCTACCAGCCCAGAAGCCCCAGAAGTCCCACTTGGGAGGAGACAGGGGTGGTGAAGGGAGGGGGGCGGGGGAACCCAGGAGGGAGGCAGGCCTCTCTCTCTCTCTCTCTCTTTTAAATATATTTTATTGATTTTTTTTACAAAGAGGGAGTGGGATAGAGAGTTAGAAACATCGATGAGAGAGAGACATCGATCAGCCGCCTCCTGCATGCCCCCCACTGGGGGGATGTGCCCGCCATCCAGGTACATGCCCTTGACCGGAATCGAACCTGGGACCCCTCAGTCCACACACCGACGCTCTTTCCGCTGAGCCACACCGGTGTCGGCGAGGCCTCGCTCTCTTAGATCACGGAAGAGAAAGGAGCCTCAGGGCGAGAGCAGCCAGGAGGACGGACGGCGCTGGTCTCCAGCCTCGGCCGGAGGATGGGATGCTATGCGATCGTGAAAAATCACGTTTGCTGAGCGTTGTCAAGGAGACGGCAACATGCTACGAGAGACTCGCGGGACCCGGAGTGACACAGCTGTCGCCCCGCCGTGTGAGCGGTGCGTGCCTGAGGGAGAAGCTAAAACGCCCGCCGGGGTGCCATCCCAGGGTGAGAGGGTTCGGGTGGCGTTTATCCTCTGGCCAAAGGCCTTACTATGGCCATGGCCATTGTCATCGCTACGGAGACAGGTGGGCAGGCGCAGGCTCACAGTGGTCCCCGTGGGAAACAACAGCACAGGAATAAGCGCCGTGTTTCGCAGACTCACAACGGTCACCCTGCTTCTGCCCCGCCCTGCCTAATAAGCAGTAAATACACAAACTGATAGATAAAGTATAAAATAAAAATCCAAAAAGCCGGTCGGAGAGCCTGGGACTGGGGTCACTGGGAGGTGAGGGGCTGTGGGTATCGGCAGAGGTAGTTTCAGGAGCGACCGTGGTTCCCAAGAGGTCAGCCAGAGTCCAGCAAGTTGGGGGGCGAAGAGCGAGGGGGGTGGTGGGGGGCAGAGACAGCCGCCCGTTGGAGGCAGTCCCCCAAGGCCAAAGGAGCCACCAGGGGGAGCGGCAGGCCTCTGTTGGGTGAGGCCAGGGTCCTGGTGATTGGGATGGAAGCTCACCCAGGGCCTCAGCTGGTGGGACAGCGCCCCCTGCTGGCCTCTCTGACAGTGGGCCCCTGGGGAGGGGGGATGCATGAGCAGGGAGGGCAGAGGGCTCTTCGTGGGGCTTGCAGGCTCCTGGGGAGGACCACCAGCCTGCACCGGGCCGCTGGGGGATGGGGGTACATCCCATTAGGCCCACAGCCATACTGAGCTCACTGCGTGGGGCTGAGTGTGTTGGATGCTTGGCATCTGAGCACCGAGCGGCCAACAAAGGGAAAGAGGAATCTCCCAAGGCAGCGGTTCTCAACCTGTGGGTCTCGACCCCTTTGGGGGTTGAACGACCCTTTCACAGGGGTCGCCTAAGACCAGCGGAAAACACCTATTTCCCATGGTCTTAGGAACCAACACACCGCTCCTCGGTGTAGCAAAGGGTAGCCATGTAGTTTACTGTTGTCCTAGGAAGACTGTTGCCCATCCTACACCACGATTCAAGACAAAAATTTCATTTATTTGTCATTAGGAATAAATATTTCACAACATATAATTACATATTGTTTTTGTGATCAATCCCTATGCTTTCATGATGTTCCGTTTGTAACAACGAAAACACATCCTGCCTATCAGATATTTACATGACAGTTCATAACAGTAGCAAGATTACAGCGATGAAGTAGCCACGGAAATCATTTTATGGTTGGGGGTAACCACCCCATGAGGAGCTGTCTTAAAGGGTCTCGGCCTTAGGAAGGTTGAGAACCACTGTCCCAAGGGAAGAACAATTCAGCGGACGAGCCTCCCGGTCGGAGACGCCCGCCCCATTTCTGTCCGTGGGACAGATGGGATCCTGGGGTGGGCACGAGGCGTGGGGACTTAGCCACATTCTCCAACAGACTTCTGGAACGTAAGGAGCAAGAGTGTGGCTCCTATAGCGTCCTCTCCATAAACAGACAGCTCTCCGGGGCTCTCTGTCTGAGGCCCTTTGTCTTCCCAGTTTTTTTTGGGGGGGCCCTGGTGGGTTCAGAGGCTCACAGGTTGCTTCCCTGTAATCAAAGGCCTTGAAGGGGGGGAGCCTGTGTGGTGTCCCATTCAGGGCCCCGTTTGGGGTGACGTTTGAAGGCAGACACCCCCCAGCCTCCTCACCAGCACCTTCCTTCACTGGTGAGACAGAAACCCTTCCTGCCAGTAGGGGGCGCTGCGGCTCCTCTCTGCTACCCTGGGTCTCCCAGGCCAGAGGCAGGTTTGGTCCGCAGGGACCTCCTCGGTCTCATTCTTCCCTGCGGAATCAGTGCCAGGGCCCTGGGCCTGGTCCCTACAGCAGGTGCAGCTGGTATCTCCCCTCAAGAGGAGGGGACCAGATTCTGAACTCCACCACTTCGGAAGGCCCAGTGTTGGCCCGGACATGGCTTCCAAAACCCTCCCGCCAGCTCGGTCGCTGGTGCCTTCGTTGGCTAGTCGATTTGTTTCAGAGAACGGGGCCCCTGTCCTGGGCCCAGCCCCTGCCCAGAGGCCCGGGACACCAGTCCCAGCAGAGGCAGCACTCGGCACCGCTGCAAATAGTGGGGACGTAGACGCCAGAAGGAAGCTGGGTGCAGGGGGCTCTGGGGGAGCTGGGGGTGTCTGGGGGTGTGTGTGACAACAGGTTTGCTGTCTGGCTGTGTCTTCCATGAACATTTCAAGTTCCTCCGTACAAGAACGCCGTTCTGCCGTAAGAGACACAGCCCCCCTCTTGCTTCAGGAAAGATGAGCAAGGCCGCGCGTTTTCTCCCCGGCACCGGCAGCTTCTAAGCCGGGGGCGACGTGCGGTTCAGGCGTTTTCATTTCTTTTATTCCGAGAGTGACACGAACATCCTGTGCTCCACTCCCTCCAAAAAAACATGGGCCTGTGCGTGCAGGGCACCGAGGCCTGGGAGAGAGACCGGGGACCCTCCTCCCACAAAAGGCCCGGGTCCAGGGAACTGTGTGGTCCCGTTTTTTTTTTTTAATTTTTTAAAAAATAATATATTTTATTGATTTTTTACAGAGAGGAAGGGAGAGGGATAGAGAGTCAGAAACATCGATGAGAGAGAGACATCGATCAGCCGCCTCCTGCACGCTCTCCACTGGAGATGTGCCCGCAAGCAAGGTACATGCCCCCGACCGGAATCGAACCTGGACCTTTCAGTCCGCAGGCCGACGCTCTATCCACTGAGCCAAACCGGTCTCGGCTGGTCCCCGGTTTTGAAGGCTCTGGGGACTGTGTGGGTCCAAAGCTCCGGCTCCAAGCCTCCCCCATGATCCGGAGTTCAGAGGTTCGAGGTTCACCAAAGGCTCCCCAGATGCCAGGCTTCTGGATGCCACTGCGTGCCGGAGGGCCGCCCTGCATTCTGGGAGAATGCCACAGAAACAACCAGGACAGCAGCTCGGGGCGCATGGGGTGGGGGGGAGGCAGGGCTGGGAGAGCCTCCCTGACCCCCTGCCACTGCCATCGTCCACCCGGGACATCCGTGAAGCTGCCAGACACTGAGCCTCTCCCCCCTCCCACCCCCACCCCGTGCTGGCCCCTGCAGACAGAGGCCGCCGGGGGGGACAGCCCTCCCACCTGGCACCGTGACGAGGCCCTCTCTGCTCCTCATCCAGCCTGAGCAGGCTTCTCTCGGCTCCCCTTTAATGAGATGCTAATGGGATGCATCATTAACGCAGCAGCTTTTAAACCCGAGCTCTTGTAAATTTTCAAAGGTCACATTTTCACGGTGGCTGACAGCATCCTGCTTCTTTGGGCGGCTGGAGAACACTAAAGACCCTGATCCTTAATGGATGGGACTCTGTGAGCGGCTGCCGGGGCCCAGGCGCCCGCTGTGGGGGTATGGGAGTGGGGGTGGGGTGTCAGGGGAACCTCCTCCTGCTGGAAGCCTCCCGGGGCGCCTGGTTCTCGCTTTACCAGCTCGTGGAGGGCCCGTGACAGGCTGCCCCCCGCCCCCAGGGCTGCATCGGGCCGGTGCCCGTGGGGGAAGGCGTGCGGGCTCAGGAGGTGCTCGGTGCAGAGACGCCTGGCCGAGGGGCGAGGGGCTGACAGCACGCTCCCTCCCACAGTGTCACCCGCGCACCAGGCTGTGCCGCCGTGAAGCTGTCGCAGTGCAGAGGGGCTGCCTTATCCAACGCGTCCACCCGGGGGGGGGGGGCACCTTTTCCTGCTTCGGACAGAGGTGCCTGGCCTGCAGGGTCCGGGGTCAGAGGGGTTTGCAGGATGAGCCTCCCCAGGGGTCCTCTCATGTCTCACTTCTTCCAGCTCCGACGCTCCGTGCACAACATCTGTGACCACAGCTGGCACGCGGCCACTCAGGGCTGTGCCGGCCCGGTGTGAGTGAGGAAGGGACCAGGCACGGTGCCCGGCCCAGGGCGTGCTCGGCCGGGGGCAGGTGCCCAGGGAGTGGGTACAGGGTCTGTGGGCCGCAGCGTTGGCCAACAGCAGGAACATGCCTTGTGGTGGGTGGCACGCCGGTGTCGATGCACAGAGTGACTCGGGAGGAGCAAACGGCGTGAGCCACCGAGCAGGGGGGCGAGGCGGCCTGGTGAGCTTGGGCAGCCTGGTGTGAGGCGCTCCCCTCACTGGGGAGATGGGGTTTCCAGACTGTGGGGGCCTCGTGGGCTGGGACCCCAACACCACTGCCTTGGAGACTGTTCAGAGGCTGCTCGGAGGCCTGGTACCCCAATCCTCTGCCCCTGCTCGTGTGCTTGGTATTATGGATGACTGGGTGCCGGGTTGGTGCCCGCCTCTGGGGCATCTTCTGCAGAAATCAGAACTCTGCCCCTTCCACTGTCGCCGGGAAGATGAGAAGAGAGCGAACCTGCAGAGCCTGGACATCGGGGAGCGATTCCAGAATGGGCAGGGTTGGTGCTGGGTCCCCAAACGAGGCAAGATCCAGTAAGGCTGATGGGTTCCGGCTGAAGTCACTCCCACAGGGCCCCACAGCACAGTTAGGGTGTTTGCAGCCTATGCACCTCTGACAGAGCTGGGCTCCCGGGGCCTCCTCTGGGGGAAAGTGACCGTGCCAGCACCCGGGACCCCTCCCTGCCATGAAGCCGCCAGCACCCGGGACCCCGCTGTCACGCGTGCGGTGCTGGCAGGGTGGGCAGGGTCTGCCTTCTACCGAGGGTCACTGAGGACAGCCAGCCCGCCCTTCCAGTAACCGCTCTCCCCTGCAGGGAGCCGAGGGCCCAGCCCTCACGGTGGTGGAACTGGTGGAACTGGTCAGACGACGCTTCCCTGCGCACGAGGGCCAGAAGCGCGGTTGGGCCCGGGACATGGTGAGGGTCCCGGCTTGCTTCTCCCGCCCTGAGAAATTTACACCCTCGGCCTGGGACACATCCGCACCCAGGCCCTGTGAGGGTGACGACGGGCTGGAAGAGGGGCTGAGGAAACAGAACCGCGATGCCGCGACACCTCGCCAGCTCTGAGCTGTGCGTCAGGGGACTCGCAGCTGCTGCCTGCGTCTCACAAACCCTCCAGCTCAGACCAGAGACCAGAACACCATGGAGGGATTCCCGTCTACACAGGAGCTCAGAGCAGCGATTCTCAACCTGTGGGTTGTGACCCCTTTGGGGGTCGAATGACCCTTTTATAGGGGTCACCTAAGACCATCGGAAAATGCAGATATTTACATCACGATGCATCACAGTAGCAAAATGTCATGGTTGGGGGTCACCACCCCATGAGGAGCTGTATGCAAGGGTCGCGGTCTTAGGAAGGTGGAGAACCACTGGCTCAGAGGGTCCTCCCCGAGTGTCCACATGATTGTAACATGTTGTAGAAAGCTGTTTGAAGCCACTTAACACAGAGGGACGCACAGTCTCCAGTGCATATTGCAAAGCAGCAAGAGATCCGAAGTCCTGCATGTGTTGTGCTCTTGACATAGACACGCTGCCGTTTTACACGCCTCCCTTTGTGGTCCCCGGGGGACGGGGCAGCATAGCGATGGCAGGGGATGGGGTTACGTAAATGCTAAAACTGAAGTCACCGCAGCCTCTCCCCAGGCACATGCTGCTGGGGTGGGGTGGGGTGGGGTTGGATGAAAACTGAGAAGCCACGAGGAGGACAACCGAGAAGCCACGGGTGACCTGGGGCGGATCTGCAGCCTCATTTTGGTCCCATGACTCCCTGTCACTTCCATCTAATTTGGGAGAGACGAGCTTTGGTGTGACAGCCCCACACCCCAGCTTCAGATTCTGACCAAGTCCCGCCGGGGAGGGGGGGGGCCGGAGTCCTTGGGCATCTTTTCTGATTGGAGGGGAGGTGGGAGCTGGACACTGGCCCTGCCCGCTTCCCTTGCAGCTAGAGCAGTGGTTCTCAACCTTCCTAAGGCCGCAACCCTTGCATACAGTTCCTCATGGGGTGGTGACCCCCAACCATGAAATGTTGCTACTGTGATGCATCGTGATGTAAATATCTGCATTTTCTGATGGTCTTAGGCGACCCCTGTGAAAGGGTCGTTCGACCCCCAAAGGGGTCGTGACCCACAGGTTGAGAACCGCTGAGCTAGAACACTGGCACGTGCCTGTGGCTCCATACCCTCGGGGAGAGCGTTCCGGCTGGAAGGTGGGCCACATGGGGAAGCCGGGGCAGCTCCGAGTCCACGCCCCGGAGAAGCCGGGGCAGAGGCACGTGGATTTGGGAACGTGCAGAGGGCGGAGGCTCCGGGGTCCTGGGCCCGGCAGCGGAGGTGCACGCTGTCACTGCCCTCTTCCTCCTTCTGGAGGGTTCTCGGGTGTCCCCTGAGAACAGCAAGAGCAGGTCCCCAGGCAGCTGCTAGCGAGAGTGGATTGGCTCAGGTCCTCCTCCCCACCGGGGCCTGGGGGAGCACATCACAGAGCCACCAGCTCCAGGACTGGGCGTGGCCGGGAGGCCGCTCCCTGCAGAGGGGACGTGCTGCCCCCTTCCCGTGTCCCCTCCACTGCAGGGCGCTCAGCTTCTTCACGGTGTTCCATGCCCCCTGTGCAGACCTATGGGCGCCAGTTTTTATTATATATTTATTTTATTTTACTATATTTTATGTTATTGATTATTTTACAGAGAAGAAGGGAGACGGACAGAGAGTTAGAAACATCGATGAGAGAGAAACATCCATCAGCTGCCTCTTGCACGCCCCTCACTGGAGATGTGCCCGCAACCAAGGTACATGCCCCTGAACGGAATCGAACCCAGGACCCTTCAGTTGGCAGGCTGACGCTCTGAGCCAAATCGGTTTAGAAACTGTACCCCGACTGTGTGTTAGGACTGCACGTGGGACCTGTCGGGGTCCCTACACCACAAAAGTGAAGCCCCAGGAAAGCAACTCTTACTTAAAAGGAATGATACTGAAATGGGGGGAATTCAGGCCGGGGGTGGGAGGGGGGAGCTATTTTGGTGTCTGGGTTTTAAATTTACTTATTTAAGAAAAAGATATTTTTATGATTGCTTTCAGAAAGGAAGGGAGAGAGAGAGACAGACAGAAACATCAATGCTGAGAGAGAAGCATCGATCGGCTGCCTCCTGCACGCCTCACATGAGGGATCGAGCCTACAACCCGGGCACATGCTCCTACCGGAAATCGAACAGTGACCTCCCAGTTCACAGGTCGACGCTCCATCCCTGAGCCACACGGACCGGGCTGGCGGGGTCTGGGTAGTTCAGAGTCCAGCTCATGGGTTAGACACCTGGCTGGCTGGCTCATCAGAGATGGTTATCAATGAGAGTGCTGATGTAGAAGGTCACACAGGCACAGCATGGACCACCTCCGTGGGAGGGGTCCCCAGCGTCAGTGCATCCAAAGATCGGTGTGTGTGTGTGTGTTGTGAGTGTGTGTGTGTGTGTGTGTGTGAAAGATGCAGGTTTGGGGATCCATCCCCAGCGCTCCTGCATCAGAAGGTCTGGGGCGGGGAACCCCGGGGGTGCAGGTGGCCCACGGACCTCGCTGTGGGGGGGAGAGGGCATCAGTTGTGACATGGCAGCCGGCCGGCTGCTGATGCCCTCGGCGAGGTGACCTCAGAGCCGAGCTGCTGGCGGGGCCGGGCGGGGCCGGAGCCGCGGGCCGGGCTCTCGGGGCTCGGCGGCGCCGGCCCTTTAGTCACGCTGTCTCCGCGGACTCCTGTTCCCGGCCTGGCTTTCGCGGGGCCAGGAGGACACCCTGACAGACGATAAATCTGCGGCCCCGGGGAGGAGCGGTGACATTTACGAGTCTCTCTGCTGCTCCCATGTCACGATGGCCACCGAACTGCACACGAGAGGATCATCGCGGCCCCTCCCGGCTGAGGGCCGAGGGAGGCTCTCTGGGGTGCCCTTTGCCCGCATTAACCAGGCTGCCCTCTCTCTGGCCCCCGAGGGGTCCCCCGGCCGGCGCCCCCGGTCCCCTCCTGAGCTCTGGACCCGCGCCATCATGTGCTCCGGGGCCCGATGAAATGTCTAATAATACTGACCAATGATGTGTTAAATTGAGACACTTCTGGCTGGCACGCCGGGGACCGCGGGACGGGTTAAAGGACCCGGGCTTACCTCTCTCTATCAATTGGCTGCTAAATCGCTGTGTTCGGAGCAACTTACGGAAAAGTAACCCTTTATTTAAATTTTAATTCCGAGCTTGTCACTGTGAATGTGTATTCGGATGCCGATCCTATTACAGGGCACGATGGTGTCTTGGGAGGGCAAGTGTCGCTGCTGGGGAGTCCGGGTGGGGACGGAGGATGTGATGGGGGTGGGGGTGGGGGGAGGACGGGTCAGGGAGCTGAGCAGGGAGGGGCCAAAGGGCAGAGGAGGGCAGCCACGTGCTGGGGGGAGGGGGATGGGGAAAGGAACTGCAGAGGCCGACAGAGGGCAGCCTCTAGCCTGGCCCTTTCATCCGGGCTGTCCCTGCCCTGAGGGTCACCTGTAAGAACTTCCAGTGGAGGCCACCGGCCACTTCCTGCCTGTCTCATGGGTCACAGAAGCACCAAGAAGCTCCAGCCATGATGACCGGCAGCAGCGAGGAGGGGGGGCTGGCCGGCTTGTACCGCCCTAACCGCTCACATGTACCGAGCACCTGCTGCAGGCCGGGCGCGGGCAGGATGGATTTCCTCCCCCGAGGCCTGGGCTCACGCCTCCCCTTTCCGGGAAGGCGGGGAGACGCGCCATGGCAGCTAGAGGGCGCCAGACTCAGGCCCTAATGGCCTCTGCTGTCCTGGGACTCTCAGCCGTGCTCCGGGAGGGCCAGCATGTCCCCAGGCCACCTCCCTCCCGGCCACCCTTCCTGTGCTGACAGCCCCCGCCCTCCGAAAACAGGTCCTGTCCGCACGGCCCTGCCTGGGTGACACTCGGTGCCCCTCTCAGGTGCTCACCGAGCACCAGCCATGGCCCCCCACCCCTGACCGCGTCCAGCCCCACGGGGCTCCCCCCTGTGGTCCTGACAGTCCCCGGGCTTCCACCCTCTCCCCAGTCCCTCTGATCCCCTAGACCCTGGGCCATGGACACGTCCCCCAGCCCCCTGCCCACGTGGTGCCGGCCCTTGCCAGTGGGGCCAGTCCTCAGTCTCTGGCCAGCTGGCCTCGACCAACACCTGCACCCCTCCCCAAAGTGGGCCGTGTCCCCTCTCCATCAGCCCTTCCGCTTGGCTTCCCACCACGGACTGACGCGTCTTTGCCTCGCCACGTCAGATGCCCTTCCTGCTCCCAGCTGCCTTCTGTCCTTTCATGGTCATTCCCCGCCACCGGGCTCAGGACACCTGGGATTCTACTCCTCACCTTTCACCTTTGACCTCTCCCCACCCCAGCACTTCCATGAGACCATCCCCTTCATTATTTTAAAAAATTTTTTTTAGCCGAAACCCATGTGGCTTAGTGGATAGAGCGAAGGCCTGCAGACTGAAAGGTCCCAGGTTCGATTCTGGTCAAGGGCATGTACCTACTGGGCACATCCCCAGTGGGGGGCATGTAGGAGGCAGCTGATCCATGTTTCTCTCTCATCGATGTTTCTAGCTCTCTATCCCTCTCCTTTCCTCTCTGTAAAAAAATCAATAAAATATATTAAAAAAATTTTTTTTTAGAGAAGGAGTTAAGGAGGAGGGGGGGAGGAGAGAGAGAAACATCGATGTGTAAGAGAGAGAGATATGGATCAGATCCATCAGTTGCCTCCAGGATACGCCCTAACTGGAGCTCGAACCCCAAACCTAGGCGTGTGCCCCGACCAGGAATTGAACCCAGAACCTCAGATGCCTAGGGCGTCCCTGCAGCCAGCGGAGTCAAGCAGCCCGGGCGAGAGACCGAGAGACCGTCCCTTCCAAAGGACGGTCCCCTCCTGCTGCCAAGGCCAGGCCTACTTCCCAGCCTCCTCCTCGGACCCGCCACCCTGGCCTCTGCCCTGCTCCTTCTTGAACCTCCTTCCTTCTGCTCCCTGGCTGCCTCCCTCTGCTGGGCCGCTCTCGGGCTTCTCGGCTGGCTCTCAGGTTGGAGGTGCCCCCGGGCTCCCGCCAGGCCCCCCTCCCGCCCCCTTCCCAGGCCCGCTGGCCGGGTCTCCCCCCGTAACTCTCGTTCTGATAGGAGGCGCCTGTGCCTTCGACAGGCCCCGCTCCCTATAGCATACGGCTGCCTGGTGGCACGGGGACGCGGCGCGTCTGCGGCTGATGTGCGCCCGGCGCCCTCGCCGCCCGCGGCCCGGCCCGGCCCCCCGCGCCGCTCCCAGAGGACGGGCCGCGGGGACAAAAGGAACGGCACATCCGGCAGAACCTTTCCCTCAAAGCTTTCAACTCCGCCTGACAACGCTGCACGGAAAACTTCTGAGTCCCTTTCCGAGGACGTTTCATCCCGACAAAACCCGCGCCGCTTTCAAAGGGGCTTTGAAATGCGATCACGGGAGAAGGCAGCCCTCGAGGATGAAAGCCTCTGCGGAGACAGAGGCCCTTCCCCGGCCCGCGGCCCCCCTCTGCCCGCAGCTCCCCTTTCATTCCGCGGAGAGGTGCGGGCTGGGCCTGGCCCCGGCGGCCGGCGGCCGCCTGTGATGTGAGCGAGCCGGCGGCGAGCGGCCGGTGGACGGGCGGGCGGACAGCGGGGGGCACCTGTGCGAGGAGCGGGGGGCGGGGGGCTTTCATCGACCCCCTCCATGGCCCCTCACGGGTCTCGGACAGCCCTGTGCCTGGTCCCCTGCCCGCTTTGCTCAGAGTCCACCACCCGCCGCGCCCCTGCCCTGGGCATTTGTCACCAGGCGGGGACCCACCTTCAGTCCTGCGGCCTCAGGGGGCGGGAAGGGGGACCCCCGGGAAGAGCAGCCCTGCCCGGTCTTTGATGGGACTTTTCCCCACGCCCGCCCTGCAGGAGCGGCTCCGGGGCCACCGGGACCTCCCAGCCTCAGAGCCGGCGACAGGCCTGTCCTCCTCGGTCAGCTCCGGGCTCACAGGCACACACATCCGCCCACAGCCATTCGGGCGCCTCTGCTCTCGGGGTCCCGGTTCCTCGGGGCATCGGCGAGGAAAGGGTGCTGTGCAGCTGGGAGCTGAGCGGGTGGGGACGTACGTGGTGCCTGGCTGAACGGGAGGCCCCAGCGTGGCTCTCCGAGGCCAAGTGAACGGAAGCCGCGCGTCTGAGGTTCCGGGAAGCAGCAGGCTCCTCGGCAGGGCTTAGTCAGGCCCAGATTTTTTTTTTTAAATATATATTTTACTGATTTTTTACAGAGAGGAAGGGAGAGGGATAGTTAGAAACATCGATGAAAGAGAGACATCGATCAGCTGCCTTCTGCACATCCCCAGCTAGGGATGTGCCCACAACCAAGGTACATGCCCTTGACCGGAATCGAACCCGGGACCCTTCAGCTCGGCCTGACGGTGGGCAGCCACCGTCCCAGGTCCTCGCCACCATGGACAGGGCTGCGGGGTTTTCCGTGACCCCCGGGTCAGGGAGAGGGTCCCAGACACGCGCCCTCTACGGACGCCCCTTCCTTAGCAGGACCCCGAGGCCTGGGCCACGGCTGCCTTCCCTTCGCCTCCACAGAGCACGGCCCGACCTCCGGGCTCCATCCGTTCTGTGTGGGCCCAGCATCTCAGGTGCCTGATCTATCCCTCCCTCCCTCCCTCCCTCCCTCCCTCCCTCCCTCTC
>PVJN01029555.1:0-26198 GCA_004026805.1 Lasiurus borealis | reverse complement strand
ATACACTCACACACACAACCAAACATACACACACACACACACACACACAAACACTCAGACACACATTCACACACACACTCACACTCAGTCACACATACAGTCACACACTCACACTCAAACAATACACTCACACTCACAATCAAACATACACACTCACACACTTAAACATACACACACACGCACTCACACATACTCACACTCAAACATATACACTCACACACACACTTACACACACACACACACACACACACACACGCACACACTCTTCACCTCCCCATCCCCTGCTCCAGCCCCTTCCTTTCCTAACCTACTGAAGCCAGGATTGTTTCTGTCCCTGAGGCCAAGGCGGTGGTCGCAGGGAGCCCGCCGGAGCGCCGCGCCGCCGGAGTAGGTGGGGGGTGGGAATGATAGTAACGTTAATGTCAAAGATAACTAGCAGCGCTAACGCTCCGCGCCGGGGAGCTGCTCCCGGGCCGCCGGCGGAGGCCTGGGGAGGCTCCGGGCCTCGCCGGGCTGGGGCTGAGCCGGGGGTGCTCTTTGGTCCGGGGCGCGGAGGAGCAGCACTCTCCAACCAGACCTCGGGTGTGGGGCCCGGCCGAGCCCGCGAGGGCCTGGCCAGGAGCTGCGCCGGGCCTCCGGCTGCAGCCGCGGCTCGCTGCTTTCCCTCCTCCAGGCCCGCTGGGCCCACAGCGGTTGGTGTGGCCGAGTGTGGTTTCTCAGAACTCCAGGAGTCGGTCGGGTCAGTGTGCCCGCAGCACCTCTCCCCTCCCCGCCGGCCCCCTCCCACCCCCGCCCCCCGCCGGCAGATGCATGGTGGTGGCTTGGCGGAGCTGGGGCGCGGCGTGGGCCGGGCGGTTCTGAAGATGCTCTGACCCGGAGGGAGGGCGCGAGAGGTCAGGCGCACGCAGGGGCCCGGCACGGGCTCCTCCCCGGCCCACGCTGCCCCGGTATTGATCCTGGGAGAGAGACACCCAGGAAAGCTGGACATTCCGTCATGAATACTAATGAGCCAGGGCAGGAGTTTCAGTGGCCAGGAACTTCCTCTTCCCAGTTACTCTGTATTAGGGACTTCGCTCCAGTCCGTGTTTCCGAACTCGGGTCCCCCTCACCCCCCGGCCCCCCACCCTCCTCCTGATATTTTCACTTGAAATGCCCAGGCCCCAGAGAACCGTGTCCACTTGACTTTCTCCCTCTCGCAGAGCCCGTGTGAGCGCGAGAGCCCGCAGCCCCGCGTTCCCAGCGTGGCGCTTCGTCTGCTCACTAATTCTGGAAATGTAGGGGATCTTATAAAATAAATTGTTTCAATGTGGCTTTGGGGAGCCTGCTTCTTGACTTCCTCACCCTTATTGTTTCAAAGACTTGGTGTGTCCTTGGCCTTTAAACTTCCTCTTGACAACTGGATCTTTTCCCCCAGGCACTACTGGAGCTCCTTTCTGCTCCAAACCCGCGCATTCCACCCCCAAGCGGTCCCGTGTCTCTCTCTCCACGATTTGGCAGGGGCTTTGCCAACCGCAGGGTCTACGTGTTTCGATCTAGCAGTGAATTCCTAGGCGAAGCAACTTCACCACCGGTGTACATCAGTGTAGTGTTTTCTTTGGGTACCTATAAGCAAGCGTGAAACCTGAGACAGAACCCCACGGGAATTTCCAGAAAATTTTCTGCCTCCGTTCTTGCCTCTGTGCATCTGAAAACTTGGTTATACTCCTTTTTTTCTTAAAATAAAGCCATTTTTGAGTCTTCTCTTGAAGCTGTATAAACTGGCTCTACTAAATACCATGAGGCAGTTTTCGGCTGCTGTGTGTCAGGAGAGAGAGAGAGAGAGGAAAAAAAAAGTAAGCCATTTCTACAACAGACGACATAGACGTGTGTTGAAAACCAAGACAAAGAATAAAAATCAGCTGCACCAGAATAATTTCCAGTGTTATTCTGATCCTGAAAGTTTTGGACAAAATAAGCCCATACTTCACCTCATTGCCAATAGGTCGTCCCAGCATTGGGGTCTCCTGGGGATTCTGCTTCACTTACACTTTTCAGCCCAAACTTTTTTTTTTTCTTCACACAATGATTTATTATGTAGGTAATTTTAGGGGATACAGTTTACAGCTTGAATTATTAGACTGAACACCTCTGGCTGACACCACGACGCCTTTTTTTCTGCCCGCAGCTGTGAGTCACAACCCCATTTTCATACCCAACCGCTGCACATTCCTTCACAATGTATATTTCCTTCTTGCAAAGATCAAACACGCTTTGGTCAAAGTGTTTATTTTAAAATACAGGAAAATTAAAACTAAACACAGCTCTACTGAAAAATCCCCAAATGTATCATATTTTCCTCCTCCTGTGCCCACAAAAAAAATGTAACAAATTGCACCACTTTCTGGAATAAAATTTCAAATGGAAAGAGAACACACAGGCACACGCAGACACAATTTTTCATTTTGTTATTGAAACACATCAGGAAAACCCCCACTTCTCTTCACATTTAAATTCCTGTTCGGATGTCTTTGGTTTTTGCCTCATAAATACCGCAGGCAAAACAACAGTAACCAGCTTCTTATCTGCAAGAAAATGCTGACAGGTATCTACTTTATTCGCCAACCTACACACTCCTCAGTTAATTTTTCCATATTAATGTTTTTCTCTTAATTGTATCTTCCACAATATAACTTCAAAGAGAGAATATTTTGATGTACTTGCCAAAAGGAAGAAGAAGAAGAAAAGGAACTCAGAAACAAGCTAACATTTCCCCAGCATCTCAGAGGTCTTTGCTCTGTGCGGTTTCCCTTTCCCCTTCAAATTAAGGTGGAAAATGATAAGGTAGAATCACGCTTCCTCAGCACTTCAATCGTGTACAGTGATTTTTAACTGAGCATTTTGGTGGACAACTTGTCCTTCTGCAGCCCACTATCATCACCGACTGTACCAATACCTGCTGCTTTTCTGGAGCTTCTCTTGACTCCCATATAAAAGGGATAATATAGACCTCAGCCACTTTTCTCAGATGCAGTTTGCTCAGTTTCTAAAGCCACACTGTTCTTTCATGGGGCAGAAACTGGTAGGCTGTTTTTAATCAAGTTTGGCAGTAGAATCTTTTCCCTGGGACGACTGTGCCAGGGGTGGATCCAGCTGAATGTCTGGCGCTGCGGGCAGTGACTCGGCCATCCGTTTTTGTTTTTTTTTTTCAGGCAAACACCAGAGTATGGCACTGAAATAATCGCATGCTGCAGAAATGTTTAAAACTATTAACCCCTCTTATGTCTCACCCGTCTGAACTAAAAGGCAAAAGAAGCCAAGAGGAAATTCAAAATGATATTAACTTACCTACCTGAGGAAGACCAAGAAACAGAAAAGAAACTTGATGCTTTGGAAATGTACCCTACAGAATCTTTCAAATAAGATGCCACTTGGAATCAATGGCAGTAAAGAATTTTCTAATGACCCAATTGCTTAAAACTTTTCTAGATATGAATGACAATGCATTAGCAGACTAGAAGTATCTTTCTAGGAAGAATTTAAGAGGCATATAGAAAATAACCTATGTGTCACCCTCTTCTTCTAGTTCTTCTAGGGGAGGTAAATTATAAGTACATACTATTTGGATTTTATTTTAGAGAAATAAATAAAATATCTAGTCTCCAGATATCACTGACAATTCTCTGCAAAGTGAAGTATCAGGGATTTTCAAGATGAACAAAACAAGGAATCAGATTACAATCTTCCTCTAAAATACATTTCTTCCTCTGCTGGGTTTCCAAGTGACCTTTTTGGTGACTTTTTTTGTTTCGTTTATTTGAACAATCTCTTCAAATTAAAATACATTGAATATTTGTCCCTGGGTAGTTTAACTTTTGACAAGCAAACATTCCTAAACATTTTAAATGAAAATCAAAGGTTTAAAAAATATATAGTCTCAGTAACAACATTTCATGTCACAGCAAAACAATTTATTTGAACTTCCTTTCCCTTTTGGTAGATTATCTGATACATTAAAAAACAACAACAACAACAACAAAAAAAAAACCCACCTCACCTTGAAAATGTGAACTCTTTTGTCAATCTTATGAGAAACTAATTTCACAATATGCAATTTGGCTTTATGATTTCATTTCCATTTTTTTAATCCAAGGGAATTAATTCAAACATTGATTTGGACTAGAGAGGAGACATTATCAGGTAAAAGTATTACAATATAAATCAAACACATCATCAATTCTTCCCAGTACATACATACATACCCACACTCTTTTTGAAAAAAAAAAAAGAAAGAAAAGAAAATGTTTACACTGAAGGGATCAGTCATATATCAGACAGCTGGCTTCAAATATCTTCTAGAAAAGTCTAATGCCAATATGGTAAAATTATCACCTAAAGTTTCCCAGTGACATCCTTCTAAATCTTCACATGACAATTTAATAATCCAGAAATGTAAAAGACATTTTAATTGACTTTATTGGGCAAAATCCTGCTTTACCTATTTGTTAACATAGATATTATGCAGAGGGTGTTAAGGTAATTTGTGTAAGTTCTCTTCTGGGGGAGACAGTGGAGTTCACTTGGAGGTAGTGTATTATTCTCTCCTGTCGCCAAAACACCTTTGCACTTGAAAGTTGAATGTTGGGCACTCAGGTGGGAAACCAAACTGATTGCCTTTCCTGGAAGCAAAAGATGTCTTTCTCTGACAGATGCTACTTTGGGTGCCTCTTCTGCTAAGCGTATCGCAGAACTAAATTAGCGTCATCATTTGCCCCTCTGTTTTTCTAAGGGTTGTGGTCCAAGTGGTTGTGGTTCAAGTGGAATGTACCGTAGGCTCTGTTTTATAATGGCAAAGTCGGTTATTTCTTTGCTTAAGCTTTCTTTGTGTGTTTGAAGTACAACAAATAAGTTTAAAATAATTTTTAAGAAAGCACTTTCAAGAAGCACTTCCTTTCCTACTGCCAGAGAGAGCTGCTCCCCAACCTTTTGGCTGGAACCCTTGCTTTCGATTTGTTTGTTTCACGCATTTCCCTTAAAAAAAAAATAAAAAAAACACACATCTCTTTGTGCTGTTTAATTCTGCTTTAAAAATGCATCGCTTCTGCCCAGAATCCTCCTCTGAAACAAATTGCTATCAAAAGTGTATCCGACTCGCTCCAAATATGGGGTTTGAATCAATATTCCCATACTAGAAATATTTTAAAAATTGTTTTTGTCATAGGAGTCCACACTTTTGCAATATATTTTCAATTGAAGTTGGGTTGCCTGTAGCTCTCATGATAAACAAACAAAAAAGTAGCGATTACCGTCTGCTCAGACCCTCCTTCATTATTATTTTTAGCCCGTGTATCATTACCTAACCGGTATGTGTTCTTCTGCCCAGCTCTTGATGATCTAGTTGAATCCTAGACATTGTGCCAAGAAGTGTATTTGAAGCAGATAAGTACGTATAATACAAATGCGTTTTGTTAGACCTGATGGATGCTATTTTTCTTTTAATAGGTTTGTAGCAAACTAACACAATAACACAATGTATTCCTTTTCAAGGTACATTGTTGAAACAGGTCTATTAAGAGCCCGTTGAGCTATTTCTCGCTTCTATTGAACAGTCTGTTGTTCAAACACAACAGCCAACAAACGCCAGCTGCCTCAACAAAAGTAGAAACCTAACCCTTTTATGTAATGTTTTAACAGAAAGGGTAGCTCTGTTTAATTAAAAACACTGATGATCCAGTGAAACAATGGAAACTCAAGTTCAAGTGGTGCTCTATTGATTTAAGGTGATTTTTACTAGCAATGGGTATAATTCTTCTTTTTTTTTTTTCCCCTTTCCCCTAGCTCTCTCTTCTGTAAAGGGGGTTCCTTCTTGGGGCATTATCTGGGTGAATAGGAAAAGACAGAGACGGCCATCGCCTTAGAAACCTGATTAACACAAGTTGCATTGAGGGTAAGGTGTTTAATTTATAAGTGCACCCCATATTTTTTTGTCAGCTTGTTCGCGGCGGGGAAGCTTTGAAAGTAGCCCTTCCCAGCAGGTTAAAAAGTGAAGTCTGCGTCCTGGCATTTAAATGTCTTTGTTATGGTGTCAAGCAAGTTGTTGGAAACCGCATGCCCGGAATACTAAGGTTGGGCAGCGGGATGAGGCTGTGTGCGTGTGTGGTGTGTGTGTGTGGTGTGTGTGTGTGTGTGTGGTGTGTGTGTGTGTGTGTGTGTGTGTGTGTGTGTGCGCACGCCTCTGGGCGCAGGGCTGTGTGTGCGGGGGGGGACAATTATCTCCATCAGCTGCTGGCGTGCCCGCGCCCGACTGCTCCTCTCGGCAGATCCGACGGCCTCGGGCTTTTTTGCCTGCGGAAGGGAAGCGGGAGGAATTCCTCCAGCGAGGCTCCCGCCCGGGGTGGTGGGGTGTGAGCGTCCAACTCTGCACCCGGGGGAGCCGGGCGTGGTCCAGGACCCCCGGGTCGCCGCCCTCGGCGGGAGCCCTGGAGCCTGCGAGCTCCCAGGTGTGGCGACCTCGGCCAGGTGGGCCCCGAGGGCCCCGCCCGGAGCTCTGCGCTGGGCCGGAGGGAGCGGCCTCGGGGTCAAGGTGGGCGGAGGCAGGTGCTTCCTGCAGCCCCAGACCCCTTCCCAGCTCCCGGGCCCCTGGGAGCGAGGGCGCGCGGCTCCTGTCCACCTTCCGCCCGCGCCCAGGCCAGGCGCCCGCCAGGTGGACCTGCAGGCCGGCCCCGGGGACCCGCGCGCGGCCCTTCCTCGCTGGGGCGCGCCCCTCCGCCCGCCGCCGGGGGAGGGAGGGACGCAGGGAGGGACGCGGCTCGAGGGCAGCGGCCTCACGGGCTCCAGGTCAGTCCAGCAGCGGCCGAGCCGGTCCCCGGGGAAGGGGCCGCGCCCCCCACGCCCCGGGCATCGTGGGTTTCCCACGCCCGCGGCCGCGGAGCCACTCACTTCTCCAGGCCGCCGCCGGCCGGCCGGGGTGCCCGTCCTTCCGACGCTCCCCTTGCCCCCTGCGAGCCCGAGGTCAGAGGGCCACCCTCCCGGCCTCGGCCCCCCGGGGCCCTGGGCACCCCAAGGTCGGACGGAGAGGGGGGGCAGCTGAGGCCTCGAGGCGCACGTGGCCCCGCCGCGCGTCGCGCCCCCTGTGTCGGATGGCACTCGGGCAGGACCCGTCCAGGAGGGACCGTCCGCCTGGGCCCCGCAGGCCTAACGTGAGCTGTTTAAGCTGTTCCTGGTGTTTAAAGAGGTTTTTCAGTTTTAAAAGAATGTTGTAAAAAAATATCAGCCCTTGTTAACTCCCTCATTATATGCTTTCTTCCCCTCGGCTGAACAAGCCATGTTTCCTGAAACCGAGGAGCTATGTAAGTGTTTAAACATGTGTCAAGTGTCTTATAAATAATACAAATTCATAAAGGAGAAGGGGGGGGGGAGTTTAAGCGGTACCTGAAGTGCTCGGCAGGGCTACATTTCGCCGCTGGGTTATTTTTGGCGTGTAATTAGAGCGAGGAAACCACTGGGGCTGGGAGGCACCTCCTGGAGCCCCTCCCTGGCCTCAGCCCCCCACCCCCACCCCCCTCTCTCTCTGAGTCTGCACTCTCGTCCTTATCTGGAAACGCCTTGGTGCAGCCCAGGAGGGAAGTCCCAGGGTCTGCAGGGCCCCTGTGATACAAGGTGGCTACTCAAGTCAGGGTTCCTGGAGCCACTTTTCTCTCTCTTCCTCTCAGCCCCTTCTTCCTCACATTGTCTGCTGCTCTCCCACTGCGGACTTCCCACCACCGCCTTGGTTAGGATGAGGGTTGGTTAGTGTCCGTCGGAGGAGAGCTGAGGTCTGGGCTCGACTTTGGGGTTTAGGCTAGCAAATCACTGAAGTTTATGTGTTCATTCTCTGATCTAGAAAAGCTGAGGACAGCTGTGGCCCTGACACAATGGGAAAACCTCTGAGGAAGGTAAGTGCAAAGCATTATTTGACACTAAAATGGCATGCTTCGCTTTGAAGTCAGATTACACTTTAGAGTCACGCCCCATACCTTGGATGGCATTTGATCAGCTGGGTTGTCATTCTGTGAAAGGTATCTGTAGGCATTCTATTCCTAGCTGTTAAAATGTCTAAACTAGAGGAAAATGTAGAAGTCTTTCAGTTATTAAAGTAGCAAATGTTTTCATAAAGTCGAAGTATCTTCATTTGAAAACATCATATTCATAGGGAGTGTAATTATCTTTAGCCGTAGCTGATTAACACAAATGGATTGCATTGAAGAGTTGAGGAATAAGTTACACATTCACCTTTCTAAGTAGTACTCCTCCACCATTCTTAATTTGAGACTTTGTTCCTCTGTCTCAGTCCTTGACCCTATAGTTAAATTAGCCCCTATCCTAGTGTGCTTCCCTGGCCCTGTCTCTGGTAAAACTCTCTCCAAATATTTCTCGGGTGCTCAAGAGATGTCTTAAGTATTTTCAGTAACAAGGCTGATAAGCTACTAGATTTAGTAGTTAATACCGTATCACATTTTAAATCCATTCTTCAGTGATTTACTTTCTGTAGGTTTTTTCATACCCTTCGGTTGCCTCACTGCACCCATTGTTGCTAGTTTTGCTGGGTGTCACCTCTTTTTGTCAGGCAGTTGTTCTGTGTGCATTGTTGCTGCTGTTTCTGCATATAGCAGGTGAGGAATGTATAGGTAATATGGAGATGCCAAAGTTCAGAGTCCACTGATACACTCGGTCAGAAGGTTAAAATGGTCTGCAGTGTCTTCTGTCAGTGGTTGTTTGTTCTTTTTAAAATATATTTTATTGATTTTTTACAGAGAGGAAGGGAGAGGGATAGAAAACTAGAAACATCGATGAGAGAGAGACATCAATCAGCTGCCTTCTGCTCGCCCCCCACTGGGGATGTGACCACAACCAAGGTACATGCCCCTGACCGGAATCAAACCCGGGACCTTTCAGTCTGCAGGCCGACACTCTATCCACTGAGCCAAACTGGTTTTGGCTTCTGTCAGTGGTTTTAAAATAAAAAGGTGCTTTCATTTTTTTTAAGACATATTTTTATGGATTTCAGAGAGGAAGAGAGAGGGAGAGAGATAGAAACATCAATGATGAGAGAGAATCATTGATTGGCTGCCGCCTACACAACCCACACTGGGGATTGGGCCCACAACCCGGGCATGAGCCCTGACGGAGAATTGAACTGTGACCTCCTCTCTCAAACACTGAGCCATGCTGGCTGGCTGGGGCTTTCATTTTTATTAACAGCCTTCTCTCCTCAGAACCCAGATGAGAATCCATGGTGATCTGAGCTAAGGATAATTCCCAGTCTCAGGAACTATGGTGCAGTCAAAATTACTCATCTCTTCTAAGCACCAAGACTTTGTTTCAAAATCAAGCTACCTAAACTTCTCTTGTCTAAATTTCGACAATAAGTTTATTAACAGGAGGCTCTACATTTTTCCATGTAAATAGATTTCAGATGGTTGTTTTCCTATTTTTTTCAGAGTTGCTCAGATACGCCTGAACCCCGATGATGGAAACAGCTTAGACTATATTCTTAGGCAGCGGTTCTCAACCTGTGGATCGCGACTCCTTTGGGGGTTGAAGGACCCTTTCACAGGGGTTGCCTAAGACCATCGGAAAATGCAGATATTTACATCATGATGCATAACAGTAGCAAAATTTCATGGTTGGGGGTCACCACCACATGAGGAACTGTATGCAAGAGTCTCGGCCTTAGGAAGGTTGAGAACCACTGTTCTTAGGGAATAATTGAGAGTATCCCCTTCCCAATAAGTCCACGCAGTCAGACCTGTATATACACTAATAAATTCCCATATTGACAGATGAAAACTTTGCTGAGCTTAGCAAATACCTTTTTGATGTTTAAGTAGTCCATAGTATAAATACCAACCATCTATTGAAAGCCAAACAATGAACTGTGAATAGCACAGTCAGTGCATAGACAATTTACTCATTTGTTGTTAAATATTAGCCAGTTATCAAAAGTTGATATACAGGCACTTTTTGAGAGGAGTCTCTGTTGCCAAATTCAGAAAACAGCATTTTTATTTTTAATTTTAATTTAATGTATCCATTCCCTTTTCCCAAGAGATCATGGTGCTTCCTTATAGAAGATGTACAACATTTAGTCTATTGCCAGGTAGCTTGTTCTCTCATGGCAGATTTAAGGCAATTATATAAAATGACTAATTAATATAAGGAAAGTCAATTAAAGTGTGGAGAATGACTAAGTAATATAAAGTATAATAAGTGACTAAAAGAAATGTCAATAATTGCTTTAGGATGTTCATAGATGGATAAGATAAAATCACAAACTGTAAAAGATCATATAAAAAGAAACAACATTTACGCTAACAACACACTTCTTAACATGAATAAGAGACATCTGAAGACAAAGCAATAATATTTGGAAAGTGCTGAAAGAAAAACTGTAACCCAGAATGCCATACCCAGCTAAGTTATTATTAAAAAGTGAGGGCTAGCTGAAACCGGTTTGGCTCAGTGGATAGAGCATGGGTTTGCAGACTGAAAGGTTCCAGGTTCGATTCAGGTCAAGGGCATCCCAGTGGGGGGCCTGCAGGAGGCACCTGATTCATGTCTCTCTTTCATCGATGTTTCTAACTCTATATCCCTCTCCCTTCTTCTCTGTAAAAAAATCAATAAAATATATTTAAAAAAATAAAAAGTGAGGGCTAAATAAAAACATTTTTAGAAGCAGAAGTGGGGCCCTAGCCAGTTTGGCTCAGTGGATAGAGCATAGGCCTGCAGACCAAAGGGTCCCAGGTTCGATTCTGGTCAAGGGCACGTACCTTGGTTGCAGGCTCCTCCCTGGTGCAGGCCCAAGCCTTGATCAGGGCCCATGCATGAGGCAAACAATTGATGTGTTTCTCTCATATTGATGTTTCTCTTTGTCTTTCCCTCCCTCTTCCACTCTCCAACAATCAATGGGAAAATATCTTCGGGTGAGGATTAAAAAAAAATAAAAAAGAAGAAGAAGGAAAGAAAGGAAGAAACAGAAGTGGGAATTTATCACCTCCCTATGATAATTATTATAGAAAGTTATAGGAGAAACAGTAGGAATAAGTCTGTTAAACCCAGAAGGACAGAGTAGATGGCAAGAAGGAATGATGCATACAGAAGCTGATCATCAACATGTGGGAACATTGAAACAATTACTGCATATATAAAATAGTAATGGTGCTGACTCATTAAGGTATTTAAAAACATGATGGGAACATAATAAAAACTGAGAGGATATTATTGGCCTGGCTTTTGTGGCTTGAGGGTCGATTGAGGGTTGCCCCATGCACCAAAAATCAAAGGTTTGATTCCTGGTCATGCCCAGGTTGTGGGTTCAGTCCCTCGTCAGGGTTCTTGTGGGACAGTGGTTCTCAACCTTCCTAAGGCTGAGACCCTTACATACAGTTCCTCATGTGGTGGTGACCCCCAACCATGAAATTTTGCTACTGTTATGCATCGTGATGTAATTATCTGCATTTTCTGATGGTCTTAGGCAACCCCTGTGAAAGGGTCGTTTGACCCCCAAAGGGGTCGCGACCCACAGGTTGAGAACCACTATTGTGGGAGGTAATGGATCAATATTTCTCTGTCACATCAATGCTTCTCTCTCTTTCTCTCTCTCATTATCAAATAAATAAAAGCACATAAAAAGAAAAAAACAACAACAGCTGAAACCAGTTTGGCTCAGTGGATAGAGCATCAGCCTGCGGACTGAAGGGTCCCAGGTTCGATTCCCGTTAGGGGCACGTACCTTGGTTGCGGGCACATCCCCAGTTGGGAGTGTGATCAATGTTTCTCTCTCATCGATGTTTCTAACTCTCTATCTCTCTCCCTTCCTCTCTGTGAAAAATCAGTGAAATGTATTTTTTAAAAAAGAAGAAAAAAAAAACAGAATATGATACAGAAAGTAAATATGAGTAATTCATTCTAAAAACTCCTCCTCAACTAAATAGAGTATCTATCTACAAAAAGTCACAGTTAACATAATACTCAAAGAAAAAGACTGAATATTTTCCCCCTAAGATCCGGAACAAGATAAGGATGTCAGCTCTCACCAGTTCTATTCAACATTGTACTGCAGCCTAACATATTCTTTATTTGATACATTGCTTTAAGAAGGAATGGGAGGGAGAAACCAAGGTGATGGCATAAGTGAACATCTAAACTGCTACCTCACACAACAATCTCAAAACTACAACTAAAAGACTGAATGGACATCATCCAAAACCACAGGAAAGCTGGCTGAGTGGAAATTCTACAACTAGAAGGAAAGAGAGGGGCTCACGGAGACCCAGAGGAGGTGCAAAAAGCTGAGGTACGGAGATACATGCGTGGAGAGGATGGGCGGCTGAGTGACTGGTTGGCTTTCTCTAGTGGGGGAGAGTTGGAAACTCCTGACTGCACTAAGCCCCAGTTCTGGGTGAGACCCTGGGGTCCCAGACTCATTTGTGGGGAGCTGGATTATTGGGAAAAGGCAGGAGTGTCCAGAAACTCAGGGAAGCTGTGAAACGTAGAGGTCTGGAGATGCCCTCGCGCGTGCGTGACTGCTAACTGTGCCACTGGCTTTCTCTAACAGGAGGAATACAGAACCTCCTGACTGTGCTGAACTCCAGTTCTGACTGCACTGAACTCCAGTTTCAGGTGAGATCCTGGGGACTCAGACATATACGCATCCCCGGAGTGCACGGAAACTCAGGGGAGCCATGAAAGGCAGAGGTCTGGAGGCATGTGCGCAAGTGCACGCAGTGAAGACTGCAGAGATAACTGAGGGACACTGAGATCCAGGGGCTTCATAGGGCAGGGCTGACAGGAAGCCAAGGCTGTCTGCTCAGCCCTGAGACTCTGCCCCATCAAGCCAAGCACAGAGGCTTTTGCAATTTTTCAAGTCTTGTCTCATAAGGTTGTCTTCAGCATAGAAGTTCTCCTGGCAGAGACTCAGATGATCCTCACAACCAATTGGCCAAGAGGTCAATTCCCACAAGTGATACCAACAACAATCAAGACTTAACTACAGCAAGGCTGTACACACAGTGCACAAAGGTGTGCAACAAGAGTGTACACCTCAGGTAACTGGGGAGGCGGAACCACTGGGCCAAATAGGACACCTAGCACACAAAGCTACTCTACCAACTCAAGGAAGCAATGAAAATGCAGAGACAAAGAAACAGATCACAAACCAAAAAATGGAGGAAAACAATGACTGGATATAGAGTTCAAAACCACAGTCAAAAGATTTTAAAGAATTTCCTAGAAAAGGCCAATAAACTTAGTGAGACCCTCTAGGATATGAAAAAGGACCAAGTAGACATTAAACATACACTGATTGAAAAAAAATATTGTACAGAGACCTAACAACAGACTAGAGGAATGCAAGAATCAAGTTAAAGATTTGAAAAACAAAGAAGCAAAAAACACTCAACTGGAAAAGCAAAAAGCAAAAAGAATAAAAAAGCCGAGACTGGTTTGGCTCAGTGGATAGAGCGTTGGCCTGCAGACTGAAAGGTCCCAGGTTAGATTCCGGTTGGGGGCATGTACCTTGCTTGCGGGCATATCTCCAGTGTGGGGCGTGTAGGAGGCGGCAGATTGATGTCTCTCTCTCATCAATGTTTCTGACTTTCTGTCCCTCTCCCTTCTTCTCTGTAAAAAATCAATAAAATATATATTAAAAAAAAAGAAGAAAAAAATTGAAGATAGTGTGAGGAGCCTTTGGGACAACTTCAAGCATGCCAACATCAGAATTATGGGGGTGCCAGAAGAAGAGAGAGAGCAAGACACTGAAAACCTATTTGAAGAAATAATGACTGAAAACTTCCCCCACCTGGTGAAAGAAATAGACTTACAAGTCCAGGAAGCACACAGAAGCCCAAACAAAAGGAATCCAAAGAAGACCACACTGACACATCATAATTAAAATACCAAGAGCAAAAGACAAAGAGAGAATCTTAAAAGCAGCAAGAAAAAAACAGTTAATTACCTACAAGGGAGCACCCATACGACTGTCAGCTGATTTCTCAACAGAAACTATGCAGGCCAGACAGGAGTGGCAAGAAATATTCAAAGTGATAAATAGCAAGAACCTACAACCAAGATTACCCAGCAAAGCTATCATTCAGAATTGAAGGTCAGATAAAGAGCTTCACAGATAAGAAAAAACTAAAGGAGTTCATCAACTCCAAACCAGTATTATATGAAATGCTGAAAGGTATTCTTTAAGAAGAGGAAGAAGAAGAAAAAGGTAAAGATAAAAATTATGAACAACAAATATCTATCAACAAGTGAATCTAAAAGTCAAGTGAATTAAAAATCTGATGAACAGAATAAGCTGGTGAATGTAATAGAATCAGGGACATGGAAAGGGAGTGGACTGACAATTCTCAGGGGAAAGGAGTGTGGGGGGTATGAGAAGAGACTGGACAAAAATCATACATCTATGAATGAGAACAGTGTGGGGGAAGTAAGGGCACAGGGTGGGGTGGGAGCTGGGTGGAGGGCAGCTATGGGGAGAAAAAAGAGGAAGAATTGTAATAATTAGAACAATAAAGATTTATTTAAAAAAAAAAGAAGAAATGGAAAACCTTTATGAACATACAACCATTAAACAAATGGAACAACTTGTTTTAAATTTTTCGTTATAAAACACACCAGGCCCAAGATGCTTTTAAACATTTAAGGCTCATGACTATTAGCTTTCCAAGAACACATCACATCTATTTTATATGAACAGTTTAATAAAATTTTTAGAAAAAGAAGGAAACCTTCCAAACTATGAAGGTGGTAAAATTTAATAAGGATAGTAAGGGAAAGAAAAAATATAGGCCAGTCTCACATAAACTTTATGTATATAATGTAAAATCCTAAGTAAAACAAATGTGGCATGTGTATAAATACACAATCTTAGATAAGGAAGATTTCTCTTAAATCCATCCTTAAGAAGGATTTAAGGATGACCTAATAATAGGAAACTTACTGATAGAATCTAACACATTTACAAAGGAAGAAAGTGATATGATCATCTTAAAGACTTAGAAAAATGTTTGGTAAAATTCAAAATATTTCTAATACAAACTTATCTAACTAGGAATGTTAAAAGAATTCTGTTAACATGATAAAGAATATCCTATAGCCCTAACTGGTTTGGATCAGTGAATAGAGCATTGGCCTGCAGACTGAAGGGTCCCAGGTTCAATTTCCATCAAGGGCATGTACTTTGGTTGGAGGCACATCCCCAGTAAGGAGTGTGCAGAGGCAGCTGATCAATGTTTCTCTCTCATCGATGTTTCTAGCTCTCTATGCCTCTCCCTTTCTCTCTGTAAAAAAAACAATTATATATACTTATATATATAAATTTTAAAGAGTATCCTATAAACCTCAGAATGACTTAAGAAAATGTTCCCCTGCACAGCCAGTGTGCTCAATGGTTGAGCATCATCCTATGAACTAGGAGGTCACAGTTCAATCCTGGTCAAGGCAGATGCCTGGGTTGAGGGCTCAATCCCCAGTGTGGAGTGTCCAGGAGGCAGCCAACCAATGATTCTTTCTCATCATTGATCTCTCTCTCTCTCTCTCTCTCTCTCTCTCTCTCTCTCTCTCTCTCTCTCTTTCTCTCTCTTTCTTTCTCTCTAAAATCAATAAAATGTATTTTAAAAAAAGAGGAAAATGTTCCCCTTTAAATCAGAAACAAGACTAAGATGCCAATCTCATAACTAGTGTTCCACATTTTATTGAAGATTCTATCCAGGCCAAAAGAAGAAAAATAATGAAAAACATGATTACTAGAAAGGAAATCAAACTTGTTATTGATTGCTTATATGGAAAATGAAAGAATTCCAAAGGATAAAACTTAATAAGAGAATTCAGCAAAATTATAGATTACAAGATTAGTATACAAAAGATTAATAACATTCCTATATGCTAACATAAACAAGTTTGGGAAATGAGATTTTTGAAAAGTATCATAGATGTTGAAGATCTTTATGGAAGAAATTATTTATTTTTAAAAAATATATTTTATTGATTTTTTACAGAGAGGAAGGGAGAGGGACAGAGAGTTAAAAACATCAATGAGAGAGAAACATCAATTCAGCTGCCTCCTACACACTCCTCACTGGGTATGTGCCCACAACCAAGGTACATGCCCTTGACTGGAATCAAACCTGGGACTCTTGAGCCAAACCTGTTAGGGCTGGAGAAATTATTAAAAATTTATTTAGGTACATAATATAGAGACTTATGCCCATGAGTGGGAAAACTCAATTTTGTAAAGATGTAATTCAATGTGGTTCCACTATAAATCCTAATAGTTGTTTAGGTGTATGTGTGCCTTTGATAGGTGAATGTTAAAATTTAAATGGAAGTCCTAACCAGTTTGGCTCAGTGGATAGAGCGTCAGCCTGAAGTCTGAAAGGTCCCAGGTTCCATTTCGGTCAAAGGCATGTACCTTGGTTGTGGGCACATCCCCAGTAGGAGGTGTGTAGGAGCAGCTGATTGACGTTTCTAACTCTTTCACTTCCTCTCTGTAAAAAATAAATAAAATATATTTAAAAAAATTTTAAGTGGAAGAATAAAATGTCAAGAATTGCTAAGAAAATTTTGAAAAATGAGAGTTTTGTCATGGTAAATATCAAGGATTAGTATAAAGCTGAGGTAATTCTAATAGACCATTGAAAGAGAAGACAAGGATACTTTGCTAAATGACAGAGGTGACATTATAAATCAATGGTATGGACTATTTAATAAACAGTGCTGCAACAATTGGCTAACTGCATATGAAAACTATACATTCTAACCTCAACTATGAGGGAAGGGGTGGACGGGGGTTGAAGGGGACTAGATTAAGGAAGGTGAAAGGATTAGCTAAAGGTGAAAGGTGAAAGGATTAGCTTATATGCAAAAACAGTAGTGTAGGGAGAGGATGGGATTGGGGCTGGGATGGATGAGATATTCACTACAGTTGGTTGTGTTCTGGACCTGGCCCCCCTTTTCTGCTCTCAGCGCCTGGGAGCTAACACTCAGTAAAACCTCAGTAATAAAAATAGGCCCCAATGCAAAGGCCAACATAGGCTTACTCCCAAGAACAACAAAAAGAGTCTGTTCCCAGCGCCTCCTCACCATACAAATAGGTTTTTTTTTTTCTTGATAGCTTAGGTAGAGTTTATTGGTTTTCTTGCAGAATTTTTTTTTTTTTAATTTAAAAATCCCAACAACTATAAACATCCTTTGGAAAACTTAAGCATAGTATAAAAAATAAATGCAATATTTTTCTGCTTCTAACTATGTTTATTTTATTTTTTAATATATATACTTAATATTTTTATTGATTTCAGAGAGGAAGGGAGAGGGAGAGAAAGATTGAAACATCAGTGATGAGAGCATATCATTGATTGGCTGCCTCCTGCACACACCACACTGGGGACAGAGCCTGCAACTTGAGCATGTGCCCTGACTGGGAATCGAACCATGATCTCCTGGTTCATAGCTGATGCTCAACCACGAGCCACGCCACCTGTGCTAACAATATTTAAATTGTAAACAAACTTAAAATAGTTCTTGTAAAAAATTATGTAGTTACCTAGCTTCCAATTTTTTTTCTCATTTTTTAAAAATTAAATCTTTATTATTCAGGTTATTACATTTGTTTCTCTTTTTTCCCCTCCATTGCTCCCCTCCACCCAACTTCCACCCTTCCCTCTATCCTTACCTCCCCCCTCATTGACCTCATCCATAGGTGTATGATTTTTGTCCAGTCTCTCCCTGCAGCCCCCTCACTCCTTTCCCCTCTGAGAATTATCAGTCCACCCCCTTTCTGTGCTCCTGATTCTATTATATTCACCAGTTTATTCTGTTCATCAAATTTTTAATTCACTTAATTTTTAGATTCACTTGTTGATAGATATGTATTTGTTGTTCATAATTTTTTATCTTTTACCTTTTTCTTCTTCCTCTTCTAAAAGAGTACCTTTCAGCATTTCATATAATACTCGTTTGGAGTTGATGAACTCCTTTAGCTTTTTCTTATCTGAGAAGCTCTTTATCTGCCCTTCAATTCTGAATGATAGCTTTGCTGGATAGAGTATTCTTGGTTGTAGGTTCTTGCTATTCATCACGTTGAATATTTCTTGCCACTCCCGTCTGACCTGCATCGTTTCTGTTGAGAAATCAGCTGACAGTCGTATGGGTGCTCCCTTGTAGGTAATGAACTGTTTTTCTCTTGCTGCTTTTAATATTCTCTCTTTGTCTTTTGCTCTTGGTATTTTAATTATGAGGTGTCTTGGTGTAGTCCTCTTTGGATTCCTTTTATATGGGGTTCTGTGTGCTTCCTGGACTTGTAAGTCTATTTCTTTCACCAGGTGGGGGAAGTTTTCAGTCATTATTTCTTCAAATAGGTTTTCAACATCTTGTTCTCTTTCTTCTTCTGGCACCCCCACAATTCTGATATTGGTACGCTTGACGCTGTCCCAAAGGCTCCTTATATTATCTTCACATTTTTGGATTATTTTTTCTTCTTGCTTTTCCAGTTGAGTGTTTTCTGATTTTTTATATTTCAAATTTTTGACTTGATTCTTGCCTTCCTCTAGTCTGCTGTTAGGTCTCTATGTAATATTTTTTATTTCAGTGAGTGCATGTTTAATTTCTAGTTGGTCCTTTTTCATCTCCTCTTGAGTCTTGCTAACTTTATCCATCTTTTCTAGGAGATTCTTAAAAAACCTTTTAACCGTGGTTTTGAACTATATATCCAGTCATTTGTTTTCCTCCATTTCTTTTGTTTGTGATCTCTTCCCTTGTCTCAGCATTTTCACTATGCCGGGAGAACTTCTGTGTTGGATTCAGCCTTATGATACAAGACTTGCAAAACTGCAAAAGCCTTTCTGTTGAGCTTGGGATGGGTGGAGTCTCTGGGCTTAACGGACCACCTTGCTTTCCAGTCAGTTCCACCCTCTATGGCCCCTGGGTCTCACGTGACTCTGGGTAATAGCTGGAGCAGTCCCTGTGTGCACGCAGTGCCTCTAGACCGCTGCCTTTCCGGCTTCCCTGTGCTCCGGGACCATATGAGTCTGAGTCCCCAGGATTTCGTCTGAAACTGGGGTTTAGTGGAGTTAGAAATGGTACAGTTGGGAGGCTCTGTCTCCCACCCACTCATGAAAGCCAGCGGCACAGTCAGCAGTCAGTCTTCTGCGCGCAGTGCTGAGCACGCCACCAGACTTCTGCCCTTTCGCGACTCCCCTAAATTTCCATTCACTTCTCCCTTTTCATAGTCCAAACCACCCCCGTATGAGTCTTGCCTGTATCTGGGGTTCAATGTAGTAGGATAAGGGGTTCAATGCAGTTGGGAGTCTCCATCTCCCTCCTACCAGAGAAAGCCAGCCAGGTACTCCAGCATCCGCTCTCTCCACACGTGAGTCTCTGTACCTCAGCTTTTTGCAGCTTTTCTGGGTCTCCATGAGCCCCTCTCTTTCCTTCTAGTTGTAGAATTTCCACTCAGCCAGCTTTCCTGTGGTTCTGGATGATGTCCGTTCTGTGTTTTAGTTGTAGTTTTGAAATTGTTGTGCGAGGCAGCAGTGTAGGTGTTTACCTCTGCCACCATCTTGGATTCTCCCCTAGCTTCCATTTTTGAGTGGATTAAATTTCTATCCTAATTAGTAGTAACTCAGTTAATTGTTATTGCCTCACTGTGATCCAGAAATTGTTCTTAATTGATTTTAATTGAGAGAAATAATGTCTTTCTATAGATACAGAGATGTGGATGCTCTATCCACTGAGCCAAACCAGCTAGAACAAGGAACAACCTTAATGCATTATGGATAAACTAAAACAGCCCCTGCTCAAATCTTTTGAATATGCAAAAAATACACTTGGATGCCTGGCTGGTGTGGCTAAATGGTTAAGCATTGACCTATGAACCAAGAGGTCACTGGTTTGAATGCAGTCAGAGTACATGTTTCCATCTCTCTATCCTTATCCCTTCCTCTCTCTAAAATAAACAAAATCATATATATTTTTTAAACTACATTTTATTGATTTTTTTTACAGAGAGCTAGAAACATTGATGAGAGAGAAACATCAATCAGCTGCCTCTTGCACACCTTCCATAGGGGATGTGCCTGCAACCAAGATACATGCCCTTGACCGAAATCAAACCTGGGACCATTCAGTCCGCAGGCCGACGCTCTATCCACTGAGCCAAACCAGTCTTGGCCAAAAACATATTTTTTAAAAACAAAACAAAACACACTTGGGCTAAAAAAAATGTACTCATGTGGTTTCACTTTATAATTCTCAGCAAATTTATGGATTTTTAATTTTTTTTCTTTTAATGAATTTAAAGCAGTAATGGCATTGCTAAAAATTTTGTTAGATTACTTGAAACTTTATTTTGCCATCTTCTGTGTATTTCTCACACTAGAATTTTCCGCCATTCAAAGTATGTATGTAGAAATAAGGTTTTAGATAGGAAGAGAGAGGGATAAAGAAATAGAAACATCAGTGATGAGAGAGAATCAAGGATTGGTTGCTTCCTGCATGCCCCACACTGGGGATCAAGCCCACAACCCAGGCATGTGCCCTTGACCAGAATCAAACCCAAGACCCTTCAGTCCTCAGGCTGATGCTCTATCCACTGAGCCAAACCAGCTAGAACAAGGAACAACCTTAATGCATTATGGATAAACTAAAACAGCCCCTGCTGAAATCTTTTGAATATGCAAAACCTATATGAGAAAAACTTTAAACACTAAGTGAAAATAAATACAAATAATAAAAATTATGCAAGGCAATAAATACCACAAGCGACATGAAAAGACAAAGGATTAAGGGGGAAATATTTGTAATTCATATTCAAAGAGATAATAGCCTTAAAATATAAAGAGCTTTTAGAAATTAAGAACAGAGTAACAACTCAGGAGAAAAATGTAGAAATAATTTAACAGATAGTTTCAGCAAAAGAAATCTTACAAATATGTGAAAGGTTATTCAACTTCACTTGTGAATTAAAATTCTACTGGGGTAAACCATTTCTCACCTATCATATGGACAAACATTCAAAAGTTGAACATAGGCACATTGCTGATAGAAGTACCACATTTGTTCATGTATACGAAGCCCTCACTCCCACTTTTCCAACCCCAAATTAAGAATCAATACTTTAAACATAAAACAGAACACGTTTTTATTTAGTAATTACCGCAGGTAATGTTTATGTACCAGTACTATGATATTATGCAGCGTATCACTTTATTCAGCCTCTGTTGCATCACTGATCTGTTCTTCATCACTGTTAGCTCAGAAATACCAATTTCTTCAACTTCTGTTGTAGCCCTGCTCTCTTCTGAGTCACTGTCTGTGTATGTGAGATCATCCTCATAAACTGGTGGCATTTTCTGAGCTGACTTCGTTCATGTTCTCAGGGCCAACCTTTCCCTCCTCATGAAATTGAAGCACCATTTTGCCTTTCCTGTAAAATCAACAATGTTCATTTCACTTACAAACATTCTTGCCTGACATTGAATAAGCTTGGTTGACACATATAAGCCACTCAGGCGCTGCTCCTTAATCCAAGTCTTAAGCCTCTGCTCCAAGTTTGCCCATTTTGCCAGTTTTCCTCGTAAGGCCTTCTTCCTTTTTGGCATCTTCAGGAGTTGTTCTTCCTGTTTTTTCCACTGTCTGATCCTACACTCAGTGGGAGGAGGTCCAAATTGTCTCTCTGCAGCTCTATTGCCATGCTCTTTTGCATAGCTGATCACATTCAGTTTGAATTTTACAAGGTAAGACAATCGCTTACCGGTATTTATCTTTTTATTTTTTGACATCTTTATGGGCTCAGAATGCTCCGGTTCCTGTTGCATCTGCATACTCTCCACCTCCACCTCCACCTCCACCTCCAGTTATGGCATCAGCTGACATCAGTAACAAGAAGGCTTGTGGCCGAAACCAGTTTGGCTCAGTGGATAGAGCGTCGGCCTGAGGACTCAGGGGTCCCAGGTTCGATTCTGGTCAAGGGCATGTACTTTGGTTGCAGGCACATCCCCAGTCGGGGGTATGTGCAGGAGTTAGCTGATTGATGCCTCTCTCTCATCGATGTTTCTAACTCTCTGTCCCTCTCCCTTCCTCTCTGTAAAAAAATCAATAAAATATATATTTGTTTAAAAATAAAGAAAGAAGGCTTGTGATTGGAGGAAGCTTGTTTGACAAGGTATGGACAACTACACACTTGCAGGACTCCCTCCTCGGCTGACTTCTGTGTATAAGATGCTCCTTGATTTTCAGTCTAATGATTTTAGAAAAAAAAATAGCGTCTTATACATGGTAAAATATGGTACATCATAAAAATAAGACCTCATGAAGCAGACAGCTTCCCCCACCCCGACAGGTTTTCATAAGGCTTAACTTTAAGGATTCTATGAGCCAGTGGCCTGCCACCAACATGACTGAAGTTTCTAATTTGAGTCCTTGACTTGAATTAGGGGCTAATGTTCATAGGGGTCCCAGTTAGCATGCACATGTAGAACATGCTAGCCCAGATAATCATCCACTTGTAATTTAATGTGCTTTAGAATCTACAGTTTAGTTGATTTAGTTACATGGAATGTGCAGGAAAGTACTGATGGAAGTCAGGGGGTTGGGAAATATAATCATGGGCACACAGTATGTTCTAGGGTGGGCCCTTGAGCAACTAAGGAGCCATGTGGAGGCACCTAGAGTGCCTGGGCTTAGTACAGGGGGAAGGATCTCAAATGCAAATTTCATCTAAAAGGTAGTTTTACTTTAATTTAGTTTTTAGTTTAGCCCTTGTCTGGAAAACCATGCTTTCTGCCCCGTGCCACATATCTTTCATTTGTTCTTCTTAGGTAGTGCATTTCAGTAAAACTAAAGAAGACTTGGGTTTGTGTCCTAGCCCTGATGTTTACTAATCAAGTGTCATTGGACAAGTTACTAAATCTCTCTTTGCCTCAGTTTTCTCATCTGAAATGGGGCTAAAAATACGAAGGTAATTGTGAGTGCCCAAATTAAAATGAAATATATGACAATATGAGCTAAGCCTTGGACGATGAAAATTGTTACTGTCTTTTTGAAGAGATGAACAAAAGGCAGGTAGGCCCTGGAAACTTGGGCCCTAGTTTCCTGATTTCCTGGGCAGTTCACAAAGGAGGCTGGAGTCATTCTAAACAGTGTTGGAGAGAAGAGAGCAATCATGAACCTGGAGGTGAAATGGAAGATCGGAGACCATAGGAGCGGGTAAACCAAGATGTAGAGAAACTGAAGCAAAAACAAAGCAGAGATGAGCACCAAATTTGCAAATAGGGTGAGGCATAGTTATAGAATAAGACTCAAGTTTCGGGATGAAACTTGAGAACTCATGGTCCAGTCACTAGACCAGGACAACACATAGAACTGACAGATGATAAAAAGTCGTCAACTGTTTTCTCAGTAATTGGTATTTATACAGAATGAATTCCAAACAAAGTGGGTGAAATCCTAATTTAGTTATTATACTTTTCATAATCCTCTTTCCCTTTTTAGTTGTGATAAAGGAATTAATGTATATTCCTTCAAGGTCAGGGATTATATATCTGAATCACTCATAGTACATACACCACACTCAGTAAATACCCATTATTGGTGATAATAAAAATACTGACCAACAGCCCCTGAATGACAGATGGACAGATTACTCCGGTACAGTTTCGCTGCCGGGAAGAGGGCTAAGGAACGCCTGGCTGAAGAAGCCGCCTTGATTGCCTGACTCATTAGCTTTTCACTGGAATTTTTATCTTTAGATACAATCAGTAGGGTGAGTAATCTTGGGAGGACACATGAGTTAACTGATACATTGTACTCTAGGCAAGGATATCCAGGGATTAAGAATAAGGATTCCAGTAAACACCCGGGGTCTACACATGCACAGATTTGTTTGGAAAGATCAGGGCATAATTAGGGGCGCTGCCTTCGACACTCAGGCCCTAAGTCGGAATTCTGGTAAGTAGGGCAGGTGGCCTTCCACACACTTCCCTTTTCTCAGAATGTCCTCCTTACAACTTTCCAACCAAATCTCTTGTGCTCCCCAACAGTAATCCTTTCAATGACATTATAGACGAAACACTTTTATCTTGTGTTTTCCCCTAATGTTTCATTTTGAAACTTTTCAAGCATGGACATCATGAGACTTCACCCTGAACCTTCAACATACATCTGCTAAGAATGAGGACATTTTCCAATATAAATATATTACCATTACCACAACTTAGATATCACCTAATAATCGGTTCATATTCAAATTTCTAAAAAGATATAGTCAGCCCAGGCACAGTGGCTCAGTGATTGAGCATCAACCTATGAACCAGGAGATCATGGTTTGATTCCAGGTCAGGGCACATGCCCAGGTTGTAGGCTCAGTCCCCAGTAGGGGATGTGCAGGGAGCAGCTAATCAAGGATTCTCTCTCATCATTAATGTTTCTCCCTCTCCTTTCCTCTTTGAAATAAATAACAACAACAACAACAACAACAACAATAATAAATATATATATAGTCAAAATTTCTACATTGTTATGTCTTTTTAATTTTTAAACTAGAATTGTATCTTACTTTTATTTTCTTTTTATTACATTAAATTTTGAAAGGTCCAGGCTACTTTTTTTATAGTATTCTGTGTTTGTCTGATTGTTTCCTAATAATGTTACTTCACCTACTCTATACCCTCCTTTTTTTTTTCTATAAACTTGATGTAAGTCTAGAGCAGTGATATTCAAATTTTTTCATCTCATCATACACAAAATTAAATTTCTGTGGCACACACAAAAATATATTTTTTGCTGATCCAACAAAAAAATAGGTATAATTTGATTCACTCATACCAGATGGCTATTGTGTTGGCTATTGTCATTTTTTATTTGACAACCTAAAAAAAAAGAAGTCAGTACCCTAACTAAATAGTCACGCATTGCATGTTTTAAATATTCTCAAGCACACCAGTGTGCCACGGCATGCCAGTTGAAAATCACTGGTCTAGAGGCTTGATTAGACTCATGTTAAATATTGGTATATAATATCAGTTTGTCCCGTTGTTAGTGATGTTACACGGAGTCACTTGGTTAAGGTGGTGATTGCCAGTTAGAATCTATGCAGTGATACTTAGCACTGTGCCAATATCCCTTCACCCAATGAGTAAACATACATGTAACTGTCTTATTTGGCTTGCCCTGATGTGGTCTGGATTCATATTCATAGGCTCAGAATCAGAAAATACCTTCATCTAGTTCAGTGGTTCTCAACTAGGGGTGATTTTGCTCCTGAGAGGACATTTGGCGATGTCTGGAGACATTTTTGGTTGTTACAACTGGGGTGTTATGTGTGTGTGCATGTTACTGCATGTAGTGGGTAGAGGCCAACGATGCTGTATTCTATTAAGCACAGGAAAATCCCCCACAGCAAAGCAGTATCCAGGCCAGAATATAAATAGTTCCACTGTTGAGAAACTTTGATCTAGATGTATAATTAACCTTCTCTCTTACACACAGTTCATTGGCCTTTTTGGAGAAACTAGTAAAATTTTGTAGCCTATCTTCAGCAATAGTAGAAACCAAACAGATGGTAGGAGTCCATCAGATTTTTTTCTCATGTTTCAAACCAGGCAGACTTTTACCACCCACCTGTTCTGTCTTTCCATTTCTTCATAGGTACATTCTCAAGCATGATTTAAATTGCAGTCCTCTATAATAACATAAGGACAAAAAAAGAAAAAGACTCTCTAGAATTAACACACTGAAGCATTTTTATTTTCTGTTTTCGGGTTTCCTAGAAGATTTTGGAATGACATACTAAAAGCCCTATAGCCAGTGTAGAAAAAAAATGGAAAAAGAGAAATATCAA
The DNA here is from genome assembly GCA_004026805.1 of Lasiurus borealis. Lineage (NCBI taxonomy): Eukaryota > Metazoa > Chordata > Mammalia > Chiroptera > Vespertilionidae > Lasiurus > Lasiurus borealis. Next base: position 343 of record PVJN01029555.1, on the reverse strand, counting down.
GTTAAGAATTCACTGTTACAAAAATGGCCCAGAGAGAGTAACCAGAGTTCAGGAAGGGGCAGGGGAGTGCAGAGGGCATTTCCACTCTAACACCTGTAAGTTATTAATGATCTTTGAAGTGATTGTTGATGGAAGCGCTTGTACATTTGAGCTGCTTCATATGTATACTTAGTGTATTCAGAGAACTGCCTCGCTTCTGGAGCCCTGAAATATCTTCAATCTGCATCAGAGATCAAACGGCCAAATCCATGGCTTGGGAATATCATGTAGCCATGTGACATGTGGAAGGATCCAGTGTATGAGAACCGATGCCTCAATAACTACACTGTATATTTTTTAACTC
>PVJN01029554.1:0-25875 GCA_004026805.1 Lasiurus borealis | reverse complement strand
GAGCTCCTTGAAACTGCTCTGCCTCTTAAAGCCATAGATCCACCCCGCCCCTGATGGTAAACCCCGGCCATTCAGCACATGGCTTTTCTTCTCAGTTTGCCCCTCCAAGCTCTGAGACTTGGGGGTGGGAGGGCTCCCCTCCTTCCCTGAGCATCTATCCCAGGAACGGGCTCCGTGTTAGTGTTTGCTGAGTGAATGCGCAACATGAGGAGTTTTGTTCTCACTTTGCATTCAGAAAACCCTCCTCCCCTGCTCCCCTCCGGAGCGCGGTACGTATTCGTTTTCAATCCCCTCCACCCACACCGCTCGGCCCTGGCTCTCCTCGCCTGCGTGAGACCAATCCCGTCCCCGCCTGGAGAACAGCAGCAGGCCCGGCCTTGGGGCCGCGCAGCTGGAATGCTAATGAGCCCTGCGGCTCCCACCTCCCCGGCCAGAACATGGGCTGAATATTGGCTCCGAGTCCTCTGACAGTTTGGGGAGCTGCGGGGACCCCCACACGTCTCCGATTGCACGGTTCCATCTGACGAGAGCCTCCTTTCCAAACGCCCCTTTCAGATGGCCCACACTTGCCCCTGTCACTCCCTCTCCAAGTGGCAGGACAGTACCCCTTTTACAGCTCCTCTGTTCCCATCTGCAAGGCACTCTGTAACCCCGCAGGGCACCCCCTTTCTCGTGTCTCATCATTGGGGTCCTTTGTCGGGCCCGCAGCCCCCACTCCTCGGATCAATGCTCGATTGTGGCTGAACTCTCGGAATCCTCAGGCGGGGGGACGAAAGGGATGACAGCTCCCGGCCAGGCTGCCGCGGGCACAGGGGCCGGGGGCGCATTAGGATGCCAGCCCAGTCCGGCGGGAGGGACCGGGGACAGAGGCCCTCTGAGGCGCATGAGCGAGCGGCATGGCACCTGCATCTCCTGACCTCGGAAGAATCGGGAGGTTGTGGGCTGTTATCAATGAAGGCATTAATGACACAGCAAGAGCACTTAGAGAGAGGCAGCGGGCAGGGAGAGGGGACGAAGGGAGAGAGATGGAGTGCAGGGAAGGGTGCTGAGGGAGGAGAGAAGGACGCGGTGTTGGAGATCATGGGGAAACGGAGGAGCTGGAGGAGCAGACAGGGCAGCGCAGGAGGCATCTGCAGAGGGGAAAGGCCACGGAAGGAGATCAGAGTGGGGAGGAGAGAAACAGAAATGCTGCCACAACTTCCACTGTCTTAACTCACAGAATGTGGCCACTGGGTGGGCCGTGCGAGGGCGAGTGGTCCTTTTGGCAAGAGGCAGAGGGAGGGGGCCAGGTAGGAGGCAGTGTTACTACTGAGCCCTGATTCCCGAGGACAGTGACCCTTCCTTTGCTTTTTAATAACCTCAAAACATCAAACCAGAGATCCAAGCGCATTCCAGTTGGTGTGTTTGTTCTTAAAAAGCCACTTCCAGCAACGAGGACACCACCTGAGTCAGCTCAACCTCCCGTCCCTTCTCCCCCTGCAGCCGGGGCTCTGGGTAGTGACTATGGACAGGCAGAACCCTGCCATCCCCGGCAGAAGGCAGCGCCCTCAGTGCCAGGGCAGTCGGCGGCTCACAACTGCTGAGCACCCACTGTACACCGGGCATGGGGCTGGAGCAGCAGGGCCAGCCAGCTGCGTGAAGACGACGAGGCCTGCAGAAGGGTGATAACATGTCTCAAGTCACGAAGCGACTCCACATTCCAACACCGGGGCCCCTACCTCCAGCAGGGGCGCACTTTCTATAAGGTACCACTGTGTGAAATGATGACAAAGAGGCAAGCGAGAAGGAAGGCCACCCGGAGAGAGATGCACTGACATAATGGGAAGCTGGAGCGTGCGAAGGGCCCATTATCACATCCCTGGCTTCCTCCGGACCTGCCAGCATCCTTCCCTCCATCACAGGTACAGTAATTGGAGCGGGGACCGGTGCACAGGGAGAGGCTGGGGACCAGCGGTAGGAGGGGCCAGGGTCTATAAATACCGCTCCCAGGCTAGCTGGTGGCAGCCTGCCTCAGCCCTGGCAACAGAGGAGGCTTCACAGGCCGGCCCAGCCTGAGGGAGGGGCTCACAGGGGCCTGACCCAGCCCCACCTCCAAGCAGGCAGGTGAAGGCTGGCAGACCGAGTTCTAAAATGCTCTCTGTCCCTGGGGATCATCCGCAGCCAAAGCTCAACTCCGATACATCGACATCAGCATCTTTCTGTTGGATGGGGTTTCAATTCATTCTGACTGGGCCCTGAGGGGCGGGCGGAGGGAGGGAGGGAAGGGGGGCAGGAAGAGGTGCTTTTATCTCTAAAGCCCGCTGGCATGGACCCTCGGAGGCTCGCAGGAAGCGGCCTGGACCTCAGAAGCGGAAGCCCGAGACGCTGCCCTGGAAGTGTCCGGCCATCTCCCTCCTGCTCAGACTGAGCACCGAGACCTGGGTGGCCCCACATTTCTCAAGCGCCTTCCACATCGCAGGCGGCTGCTAGTGAAAGGAAATGGACTTCCCTCCATCTTGTCCTATAAGGGCTGGGACCCCTGCCTAAACCCCCTCCCTTTTCTGGGAGTGGCCACAGGTGTGCCAGCACTGTCTTAACTTCCCCGACCCCCACCCGAAAGGACCAATGAAGCTCCAGGAACACAGCGAGGGTCCTAATTAGGCTAAACCGCAGAAAGAACCAATGTAAGTGACCAATCTCTGTAACCCTCATCACTTTCCCAAGCACCCTAATTATCCTACCCCATAAAACTCATTGTTCCCGCCCGGCTCGCCCTCTCGCCTCGCTGCTGTGCCAGAAAGAGGCTGAGAGCCAAACCCGGGTTTGAATAAAGACTCTTTGCTTTTGCATCGGAAAAGGCTCCTTAGTGGTGGATTATTGGGGACCCCGAACTCTGGGCATAACACTAGCCCATTCTCCTCCCATCAGGCCCATGACATGGGACTCCCCAGTGATTTACAGTTTACTCCTGTGGCTTTGAAGGCCAGAGAGGGGCAGGGACTTGCCGAGGTCACACAGCATGGATGTGCCACACCAGAGCGCAGGATTCCCGGATCCAAACGCGATGCTCCCTCACTCTGTCTGCTGGGCCCTCCCTGCCCTCTACACTGCCCTCTACACCCCAGACGGGAGACACAGGCCGTGGAGACACCGCTGCCACCTGCAGGCCCTGCCATGACCTCCTCCAGGATTTGCTGGCGACATGACAGGTCTCCCAGGGCCACAGCGTGGAGCTGCTCCTCACTGGGTCACTGGCGGCTGGAGGCCGGGCCACCTAGGGCTTCCCCTCGGTGCTCTCAAAGGCACACCCCCTCTCAGAGCCACCTGGGTGGGAGCCTCGGCTGGGACCCCTCATTCCAGCAAATGCCCTGCTGCTTTTAATTGGAGGTTTTGCCGAAGACGGGAATGCCATGGGGGCCGGTGGCATTTTAGGGAAGATCATACAGATCGGGTTCCAGGGACGGGGGTGGGGAGAGCAGAGACAGACCTCGGCTAAAATAGAAACCTGTAATCCGTAATTCCCATTTGCCTACCAGAGTGTGTATTTAAAAGTGGAGAGGAAATAAAATTAAAAAAAATGGAGCTCTGATTGACTGTTTTATGCCCTGCGCTTCATCCTTGGCGTCTCTGACATCATAATGGGCGTCTGAGTGATTCAGTGACACTCAGCAAATGTATACAGACTCTGCAGACCTTCGACTACACTGGGAAGACAGTTGTTTTTAGGTTTCTGGGTATGTACTGTTTTTTGGTTGTACATGTGTGTGTGTACATGCACAAGCATGTGAGTGTATGTGTGTGTATGTGTGTGTAAGAAATGGTGCTAATAAAAGATGCAAACATCAATGATGCCAGAAAGCTTGGAGCTCACCCGAAAGCGGCCTGGGTTTATGGATGTGCTGTCTGAATTATAACCGGCCAGCGGACCCTCTCTGTGCTCATCATTCTTCCCAGATAAATATTTCTACTTTTCACCATGCCCCTCTCTGGTTTCTACCATTGCCTTCATCACCTACTTTCCCCTCCTCTCAGCTCTTCACAGGATGGCAGCGCCTCCGAGAACCGCTCAAGCAAGAGGAGAGGCCGGAAGAAGGCTTCCGTGGTTCAATTTTGCGGAGGCTGGCAGGGACAGAGCAGAGGGTAGAGGGAGGAGAGGGGAGAAGAGCCAGTAAAAACCCAATAGGGGACTATCTCCAATTAGCTTGTCAGGAGCTTAATTGGGGAGGATCATGAGACAGTTTTTGCAGTTACACAGTCCTGTGTCGGCAGGAAGGTGACAGGCGGCATCAGCTCCATATTTAAAGGCGGCATTTTGCTTTGGGGCACAGGTGTAACGGGGAAAGGGAAGGAAGAGCTGGCGGCCAGACTGAAAGCAGCAGGTGGCCCTGGGCCTGGCTCCTTCTTTCATGCTCAGGCAGGAGAGCCACGGACTGGGACCTAAAAGCCAGACAGTGAGAAGGGGCTAACCTCAACCACCAGAATGGCCTTCGAGGTGGCTGATCTGGGCAGGAAGAAGGGGGAGCAGAGGTGTGGGACTCAGTTAAGGACATGCTGGACTCGTCCTGTCCACGATTTGGCCTTGGATAAGTCACTGCTGCACCCCTTTGACCCTCAGTGTTCTCATCTGTCTCTTGGGGAAGGCCATGCCTAGTTTACACTCTGTCTTACGAACTGGAACTGAATGGGCAGAGCTGCTGGGAGGCTGGTGGTGAAAGGTTCGGACGGGTCATTAACCGTCACTGTTACTGCGGGCAAAACATGCTTCATCAGTGTTCCAGGTACACATACTCCTCTCCCCAACTAGAGAGGCCAGCTGATCACAGACTAATGGCCTAGTCTCACTGGTGCCTCACCGTCCTCAGTGTATAACGAATGCTCTCTCAGTGATGCTTGAAGAGAGAGCTAGGGATGTGGGCTTTGGAGTCAGAAGAAGTGAGTCTTGAATCATAGCTCCGATTTCCATTACTTAACCTCCAGCTAATTACCTGTCCTTCCTAAGCCTCAGTTTTCTCAACCCCAGAACAGAATAGCAATACAGTACTTACAGGGTTGTTTTGAGGCTCAGATAAGATAATGTATGAAAGCTTCCTACACAGTATCCCCCATGAAAGCAAACTATTGTGTTTCTCTTTAACCCACATAGAAAAGGGTTCCTTTGAAACTGGTAACTATAGCTTTAAAAATCCAGGGAAATAGTTCAATAAATGTTCCTGGGTCCGTTGAATCCTGATATTAAAATAGCAATAAGAACACCTCTTCTTGACACCTCATCTCTTATGTACCCCGAAGCCATTAGCAGATGAATTACATATCTCAATGTGAAAATTAAATAATAAAAATAGTACCAACATCAACAAGATAGGGTTTAGAAGAAAACATAAGGGAGCATCATTAAGATATTGGAGGAGTCAATATCATAATGGCACACTATCCAGGAAAAAATTAATAGGGATATATTAAGATTAAAACACATCGATCGAAGATACCATTCCAAGAGTGAAAAAAACAACCCTTAGAGAACGTATTTCCAATACCTCTACCCCATCACAGACCATTTCTAATAGATCACTCCTGCACTGATTGGCTGCTGGGGCTAAGCGAAGGCATATATGCTGCCTGGGGTTTGCCACCCCTTTCTGGGTCTCTCTAAACCACAGCACATGCAAATATCGTGATCTATATTTATCTTGGAAAGGTTCTCACTGAATTATTTAATAAATGTAATTTGTCCCAGAAAAAACACATGCCTACAAATCAGTACGAACAAGTCAGGTAACCAAAAGGGAAAATAGGTGAATGAGATGAATAGGCACTTTCTCAAAGAGTATATCTGAGAGGCCAATAAGCACACGAAACTGCACTTCCTTAGTCACCAGGACCCTGCCAGTTGGAACTGCAGTGTGACACTATTGCAGCAGGACGGCCCAATGAAAATAGAAAGATGGGAAACACTGAGTATTAGCAAGGATGCTATCTGCAGGGGCAGGAGGGAGGGGGTGGGCATTACTGTGGGTGGAGGTATTGGTTCAGCAAATTTCAAGGGAAACAAAGTATCTACTAAGGAATCTGCAAAGTTGAACCTACAAATACTTTTTCTTCATAGCAATTCCGCTCCTAGCATGTACCCAACAAAATGCATATAGGGCGTCACCCAAAGACACTTGTAAGACGACAGCGCTACTCATCATAACCCCAAACTGGACTTCCACAAAGCAAACAATATTCTTGAGACTAAATGAGCCCAAACTACACAAGACTACATGGAGGGATTTCACCAAAGAAAGAGGCAAACCTGCAGGGTCTCAGCAGAGCCACGTGTGTGAATTCCTTTTGTGCACACTGATGTTGCTGTACACTTAGGCTGTTTTCACGTTCTACCTGTAATACTCCTATAAAACATTTACGCCTAAAATCATCCTTTAAGACAAGCCGAATACTACCACTAAGATGCGCTTACATTTCTATTTCACTGTTAAACTCCATTTTTATGTCACTTCGAAACTTCCTAATGCTCTTCGGCGTGGTTCCATAATTTTGATCTTCACCACTTCTCTGTGTCGTGGGATGGTGGAGAGGGTAACCTGGATCTCATTTGAACGCTATGAAAAACAAGGCTCAGAGAGCAGTGGGACTTCCTGACGGTCACCGGTGACTTGTGGCATCACTAAGACGGTAATTCACCTGTGTGGTCTGCAGGGGCCCTGGTGAGGGCTGAAGTGAGCGGGCTGGGAGGTGGTTCTGTAGGATATGAAGGAGCTATCCACAGAAACTTTAAGGACCCAGCTCTCTCTCTCTCTTTTTTTTTAACTCTCACCTGAGGATAGTTTTCCCCATTAATTTTTAGAGAGAGAGTGGAAGGAAGGGGGAGAGACCAAGTAAAACATCACATCGCTCTGAGAGAGACATATTCATTGGTTGTACCTGCTTGGACAGGGACCAGGGATCTACCATGCAGCTGAAGTACATGCCCTTGACCAGGAATGGAACCCGTGACCTTTCAGTCTGCAGGCCAAGCCAACGCTCTAACCATTGGGATAACTGGCTAGAGCTAGGACCCTGTTGCATTTCTGACTAGGTGCTCTGAGCCTCCAGATTTTATTCTGAACAGGAAGCCACTTCCAGGCACAAGGAAGCACACGCGCATGCACACATACCTTAAGAACAACAAGAAGGGTCTGAGATGCCGATTTTCTTGCCCTGTGTCAGCAGATGAGCCAACCGCCCTCCTTGCTACACACGCAGAATGAGAGCCAGGGATGCGGACAGACAGGTCTGCTATTGTGTCGCACAAACCCTACACATCACTCAAAGTGAACCTGGCTCTGGCCCAGGTCACACATCCTTGGGTGGGTGCAGGGTTCAGCCCATCTTTTTACCCCCATAAATAGGAAAGCAACACCAAAGCCATCGTTAGGTAAAGCCGTCACTGCCCCAGGGTTAGGAGGACACTTGAAAGCTCCTGTGACTGACAGGCAGCGGCCCCCAGCTAGCCTGGGGCTTCTTGTGGGCTTGTACCTCTTCCTCCATATGACAGTTTAATACTCAAAATAAGTCTTTGTCACCAAATGGGCCACCCTCTCTCCTATCCTCCACACCCCCCCAAAAATCAGTACATCAAGGACTATCAAAGTGGCAATTTACTCCTGGGGAAACTGTGGGTCTAGGATGGCAATTTCTAGAACGCTGGAACTGAAAGATGCTTAGCCAAAGCCTGGTCCATGGGGGACAAGCCCAGAGAGGTTCTGTGACTTGATTGGGGTGACACAGGTAGTACCCGGAAGCCCAGAACCAGAATCTTCCCCTGGGGGAAGGCCACCTCACTTCCCCTCAGCCTCTCCGAAAGGGACGGCAGCATTGTACCTGGTGACGGAGCATTGGAGAGAAGGAAATAGTCCCTTTCCGAGGATCGCTGGACACTAGCTCTAAACTAATTCCAGGAGACACACCATGTCCCCGCGGCACCTGTCAGAACAGGTGCTCAGCGAGGCCAGGTGATCAGTGAGTGTTAGCGCAAGGCCAGGGGTTCTTTCCTGTAGTCAGCTCCCGGGTTCCAGAATGCACACCCGGAACTATTCCCTAATTGGAATCCTTAGAAACTGGCAGAACCTTCTTCCTTCCTACTTTCGGTATCCACGCTACACGTAGCCACCAGATAATAAAGTTAACACTGTGGAACATTCCCCTTAACCAGTTTCCAAGAGAATAAAACAAAGCCAGCCGAGGCATGTGGCAAGGGGCATAAATTTAAAGATAAATCTGCTAAACCGCAATCTTGGTTGACACGGGTCTATAGGCCAATTTTATATTACAAAACGCATCCTTGTAGGTCTCTGGAGAGTGCAGGCAGGCCCCTCTGTCCTGAAGTGTATGGTAACGGGAAAACACTTGAAAGGAAAACCCACTCTGTGTGGCAGGTGGGCACGGATCTTCGAGCCTCCTTTCTTAGGCATAGGTCTATATTCCCGCCCCTTGAGTCTGGGCAGATTCTACCACTGCTTAGACCAGTGATCGGCAAACTGTGGCTCATGAGCCTCGGTTTGCCACTCTGTTGACTAATGAGTTTGCAGACCACTGGCTTAGACCAACACAAGAAGGCAGACATGATTCATCCAGTTTATGATGCAGATCTCACGAGACTAGCAGCTTCCACCTCCCATCTCTTGGAAAACTCCCTCTTGGAGTGCCCGGACCACTGAGGAGCAATCTGATCACTTGGGAAGACCCTGGAGAGAGGGGTCTGCCCAGCCGAGCCCAGCCTTCTTCAGTGTCTTTGAAGGCAGCAGACAGGTGAGTGCCACTTTCTTGGAAACTCCAGCCTAACTGCTCTGCCAGCTGAATGCCATGAGTGCCTTCCATCAGCTCCACGTGGAGAAGAACTGCCCGGCCAATCCCGGTACAAACTCCTGGCCCATCAATCATGAGCATCATGTAATGACCGCTGTTTGAAACCTCCAAGTTTGGGCTGATATGTTACACAGAAATGGGTCTTCAAACTACTGCACACAATGAGCCCCAGAGAAAACTCAGGATCTCTCTTCCCCATTCTGTTCCTACCAAGCTAGGAGACTGTACTGGGCAGAACTCTTAACACGGGCCCTCCTTCCCCAAGATTCCAGGCTCTGTGAGTACAAAATCCCTTCCAGGCCCGTGGTCTCTAACATGGCACAGCTGACCTATATACTGGGGTGATTAGCTAAGGGGATCTAATGTCATCAGGGGTGTCCAGTTAAAATCAGTTTTCTCTGGCTGTTACGGAAGGAGAACTCAAGAGATCAAGCCAGAGAAGGACTTGTTGCATCTTTTGTTCCTTTGAAGAGGGGCGGGGGGTATCTGGCCAGGGACCCAAGAATGACCCCTAGGAGCTAAAGGTGAACCTTCTCCCACAACCAGCTAGGAAAAGGTGACCTCAGTCCTACAACCACAAGCAACTTCCGACAACATCCTGAATGAGCGTGGATGTGGGTCCTTCCCCGGAACCTCTGTGTCTTCCTTTCTGCCTGTGAGATGGAGTCAGAAGGTCCAGCTACCCCTGCCCAGACCCGTGGAAACAGTAAGAAAATGAGTGGGTGTTTCTTTAAGCCTCTAATGGTCTGGTGCTTTGTTCCACAGCGATACAAAATGCATAGAGTTACTCTGGCCAAACACTTTCCCACTGCTTCATTTTCCTCTTTAATGAAATGACAGAAATAGGTTAGACGGTATTTTAGGTTTCCCTGACAGCCATGGCATTTTGTGATTTTGTAATTTTAGGTTTAAGCCTCCTGAGCCTCAGCTTCCTAAGGCAAGGCATGGATGCAGGGCCCATTCGGTGCCAATTTTATCTTAGCTGTTAAATTCCAACCTCCCTGCGAGCAGAGACACTCCTTGTCTTGTTCACCACTCCGCCCCCACCCCTTGCAGCATGCCTGGAACTTAGCAGATCGCTCAATATTTGTTAAACAGAGCCATGAATGGATGAATGAATGAAGATTCCGTATAAATATGCGCGTGGCTATTTTTGACAAGAACAAAGGGGCTGTGGGTCTGTCGTTAATTTCCGTGGGCCTTAGTCTTCTCACCTGTGAATGGGGAGACTAACCTTTGCTCTAGCTCCCTCCTAGGGGATTTTAAGGATCAGAGAAGCTCACTGGTATGAGAGCCCTTTGCAAACTTTAAAATAAACCTGTGCGTGAGGTATTTGTAATAGTTGGTTTCCCTAAGCCAAACGGTGTAAATCTATTCCCTAATTACAGCAGCAAACGAGGGCCTTCCTGCTGTTTCCTTGGCTGCTGCTGGTTAGCAGTCGCACCACCTCTCAGCAGGAGTGGCACCTGCTGGGATACGAAGCCATCAGCATCTATCTGCTTAAGACCAGCTGAGGACGAGCATCTCTAGTGGCAGGAAGGGAAGTCACGACCGGAGGTATCACACCGGATCATCCGGGTCACTGCCTCTGAATCTGGAGGGAAGTCGCTCCTTTCTAAGGCTGTGTACTGAGGAACCCAGTCTTTCCGGCTACAATGTGGTTCTCTCTTCCTACCTTAGTTGCTATTCAAAGTCTATGCTCATCAAATGGAAAGCATAATAGAATCTGGGTTAGAGAGACTTATAGAGATGCTGTAAGAATTAAATGAGTAAATATATGCAAGTACTGAAAACTGGTACATAATAAATGGTCAATCCATGTTCACTATTATTACATCCCACCCCACCTCCCCGCCCCGGCCACACTATATGTGCTCCAGGAATAGTGGCAAATTACTAGGAATAGGAGCTTCTGTTCCCGGACGAACTCATAACTGACCATGGTATAAGTGACCTGACACACTTCCTTCCATTAGGTATATGTAGTGTGTGACCATCGCAGGACAATCAATTATTCATGGCTGAATGGTTGTGCTCCTACAACTGAAGAGTTGGTTTTGTGTGTTCCTAAACCTGTTTATGCCAGTTCTACTTAACTATCTTTTTATCAAGGAATTAAAAGCAAATGAATCGATGAATTATGAGTTTTTCTGTGGAAACTAATTTGAATTCTATGAAAATATCCTACAAAGTCCAGTTGTTGAAAAAAAAACAAAAACTCCCACCCATTTAAATAGAGGAGGAGTATCTGAGAAAGACTGCAAGGATTTATAAAATTCTACAAACATGTAGATCATTTCTTCAGTCTCCAAACTACTGATCCGCTTTGAATAAACCAAAGTTGGAAATATTATACAGTTACTGGTCAGGTGTATGCAAAGATACATACAAGCGTAATGTCAAGTAAAATATACGCACACCCTCCAAAAAGATTTTAACCCTATTTGAGAAGACTGGCCGAGGAATATGCATTTATATATTTTAAGTTAAAGTAAAATGTGTTGTTTTTTTAAAATATTTTATTGATTTTTTACAGAGAGGAAGGGAGAGATAGAAAGTCAGAAACATCGATGAGAGAGAGACATCGATCAGCCACCTCCTGCACGCCCCACAGTGGAGATGTGCCTGCAACCAAGGTACATGCCCCCGACCGGAATTGAACCTGGGACCTTTCAGTCCGCAAGCCGAAGCTCTATTCACTGAGCCAAACCGGTCTCGGCAAAGTAAAATGTATTTATGTATGTGCAGCATATATACATTTTAGGATTCCTCACTTTAACATACTGTACTTTTATTTTTTTCAATTAACCAACGAATTACTGGTCTCCAATTTGTCTGATAAGGAGCCTTGTGCTTTGAGGTCTTACTGTATGCTCCCAGTGGCTTATATGTTTATTCATTTTCAAAAGTGAAGTATTCTTTTTATCTGCACCATACCAGTTAGAAAACTGAAGCCCAGACACCTTAATTCAGCGCCCAGGCTGCCAGGCCAATGGCGGCAGTTCCACATCTTGGTCTGTCAGACGTCAGCATCTGAACTCCCAAGTACCTGACGTTCCACAGCCTCTCCGCTGTGTCACTACGTTTTGTTGGTCTCCTGCTTGATCCTCTCTCACGGAAACATCCATTTCTTGGATGAAAGCGTCTTCATCAAACACCTAGGGTCTCCCACTGCTGTGTTCTTGATTATGCTAACATGGTATCTGTTCATTTCCTTACAGCTTATGAAGGGTTTTCACATCCATCATACAACTGACTGGGGCAGGGAGCTCCATGGGGTAGCTCCTCTTATTATCTCAATCATACAGATGAGGAGACAGAAGGCTCCGAGAGGTCTCGAGGCTTCGGGGGGTCGTGCATCTAATAAGTGGCAGAGCTCTGCCAGGCTAATAAACCAAACCTGACTTCAGTTCAATAAAATATAAGGAGTCACCTCTGGCTGGCCCCCTGCATGTGTCCACGGAGATAAAAATTCTGAGGCAAGTTAAGTATCGGGTTCGGATAGAAGAATCCAAATCGGCGCGGATATGGAGGGTCATTGCAATAGAGATAATGATCGTCTCGGTAGGCAGAAGCTTGCCACAGACACCAATTAAACACTGTGTGGAACAGGGAACGTGTTAGAAGTTGACACGGGTTCAGAAGCTACGGCCCCAGGATGGGAGAAGACAAGGGTGCCCCCAAGAGATTTTTATCTCGACAATGCATAATTACACTGTGGCTGGCGAGGGCCTGGACGGCGGGGTCAAGGCCGTGTGACTATGGGAAGTAAAAATAAACCAAAGACTGAGAGTCATTGGAAAATGCCAATAATTATACCGCTTGCCCTCCCGTTGAGGTTCCGTGCATCTGCTTTGCCTCTACAAAAACCGGAGTGAGGGATGGAGGGAGGAAGCATCAAGTCACGCTCTCACTCACATTAAGCACCTACTCGGTGCTAGGAGTCTTTCTTCATTCACTGAATTTAATAGACTCTTGAGATGTAACTGTTTTGTCCCCTTGACCCTCCCCCCCCCTTTTTTTTTTCTTTCCAGGAGGGTATATTTCCCAAAGTAACAGTTAGCAAGAATTACAGTGGTACCTCGAGATACGAGTTTAATTCATTCCATAACCTTGAGGCGTGGGAAACTATGAGACACTCGAGTTTTGTCTCAGTAAACTGGTGGGCCGTGTGCAGCTAGCCAATCCGCGAGATTACGCCTATCTCAAATGTTGCTCATATTTCAAAGCAAAAATTGCTCGCTCGATGGCTCGTATCTCAAAAATCTCGTATGTTAGGGCACTCGTATCTCAAGGTACCACTGTACTTTCAGGATTTGTATCCAGGTCAATTAAAGACCATCTCCTCTTACAGTTTCCAATCTTCCCTGCTGCCTGGACCATCCAGACCTTTAGTCATGACCAATTCACAAATCCCCCACGTGACCCCGAGCTAGTCCCTTAATGCCCTTTAGCCTTAGTTTCTTCCTTTGTGAATGAGGAAGATGGGAGAAGCATACTATACAGATGGAAAATCTACAGATTCTTTACATGACAATGGGACATTATTTTAAAAGATTATGTCAACATGTCTTTGGGACCCATTCCAAGCAGAAAATGAATAAAGCATCCATCCATTGAACAAAGATTTTGAACAGCTCCTGTGAATCAGTGAAGGCGCCGGAGTGGTGGTGATGTTCGGTGGAGAACATGGCACAAGTAATGTCCAGAGCAGATGGTCTCAGGAGACACAGACATTAGATAGGAAAGGAATGGTAAACTGAGATGTGGGCTTCATTTGGGAGTCAGACTGCTAGGAAAGCATCTCAAACCAGTCCCACAGCCTTTCAGCACAAGGATCACAGCCTAATGCCCTGAGACCTGAAGGACACATGGAAGCTACTGCAGGAAGGAACAAGGAAGGCTGGTTCCAGATAGAGCAGTGGTTCTCAACCTGTGGGTCGAGACCCCTTTGGGGGTCGAATGACACTTTCACAGGGGTCGCCTAAGACCATTGGAAAACACAGGTATTTATATTATAATTCATAATAGCAAAATTACAGTTATGAAGTATGGTTGGGGGTCACCACAACATGAGGAACTGTATTAAAGGGTCCGCGGCATTACAAAGGTTGAGAACCACTGAGGTAGAGGAACAGCCTGTGCGGAGCCTGTGGAAGGGGCGGGAGATGTGAACACCTGGGGAACTGAAAGGAAATATACTGGTGATGCATTACACATCTGTGCACTTGAAACTTATTCCATCTTAGCAACCAATGTCATCCCAATATACTTAATGTTTAAAAAAACAAATGCCAGAAGCCAATTCCAGCATGTCATAAGTGCAGGAGTTTCATTGAAAAGGTTGATGGAACTTGGGGACTCAAGGGCTGAGTCACTATGTTATGGCCTGCTGGAATGGCTGAAGGCATTTCCCCCAAAACCTGAAAAGGATGCATTAAATTGTTTGCTGCCAGACAACTCAGGGCATCTTAATCTACATGTTATTGCCTCCTACTGGCCAAAACACCTGAGCTGTAGGCTATTCCCCAATCTGACAATGCTTCTGTATGAAACCCTACCCTTTGAAGTGTACATCCCCACCTTGCCTTAGGACAATATGTGTTAATAAAAAGCAAGGAGTCCTGAGACAAGAACTTAGCTCCTTTAGCTAAAGTTCCTCTGCCTCCCCCAATATGCCTTTGAAAATTATGTTTCGTCTCTGGACTCTTATTTCATCTACACACAGCCCTTTCTCCAGATTCCAGAACCCTTCTAGATGCCGGATCAAGACCCACTGGCATTAAATGGTGCCCAACGTCCAGCACAGAAAGGCTATTAGTGGGGGTGCAGTTGTGATCGCCAATAAAAGGCGTGAAAGCAGGCGTAGGAGGTAGGCAGGGCCAGATTCCGGCAGCCCTGTAGGTCATCTTAAGTTTTTGCTCTTTCTCCTAAGAGCGGTGATCCATCACCCAAAGGTTTTAAGCAAGTGACAAGATAGAATTTGATTCTTAAATCATAATTCTGACTGTCTCCTGGAACACAGATTGGAAAGTGATTAGATCTGGAGACTTAGTTAAAAGGCCATTCATTGTGTTTCGGAGAAAGAAAGATCTTAGTTGGAACTCTCCGCTTCTCATTAAAATGGACTAATTAGCATCATCTGAAAGCAATACCGCTCACAGATCCAATTACTGACCTCGTACCAGTATTTTGGGGTTGAGCTGTTGCTCTCTCATTCTCCGTGACATTTCTCCCAGAGCCGGGGAGAACCTCGGAGACAATGAGCCCCGTTGTTCCCAAATTGTTTTAAAGACAATAATAAAGTGTCACCTTCATTTCCCAGATGAGTTTTAATTCACAATCCCATAAAGAAAATGGATAAAAGGTGGCACTGAAGGTGAGGGCGACTGTTCCCTCCTCAAGCTGCACCCCGCCTCTGCAGGGCACAGGGCACAGTTATTGCAGCCAAGGGTTCCCAGGAGCACCTGCCCCTGACCCCTGAGGGTTTAGTCCTGCACACTCAGGGCAGAGCCCAGACCCGAGCTCAGACCCCTGGTTCACACCAGTGTCCCCTTCAGATGCCCTGAGCCTGGAAACTGAGGTTCCTGTGTCTGTAAATGCCTCTGGCAGGACTGGGAGACCAGGTGGTCGGTAGATATTTAAAGAATGCACAGAAGTCAGCTAATTCAGCATCGACCATGCTGACTGCGGCTTTTTCCTTCTCTCCCCAACTTCCTTTTTTCCTCCCTCTCTCTCCCTCTTTCCTTTCTCCCTGCTTTGCAATGAGAGGTGATTTCCACCATATGACAATGTTTATTCTGGGCATGTCACCTATCACTTGGATCATCTTGCCTCTGACAGGTAGACCAGCACAGAGGTGACAGGAAAGAAAGCCGCCTGTTACTTGCTGTGCAATTTTCAGTAAGTTACCGAACATCTCTGTTCCTTCACTTCCCATTCATAAGATGGGCTGAGCTAGAGCTACCTGATAAATGAGGTGACAGCACATAGAGCGGGCCCTGGCCCATGGGAAATGCTGCAGAAGTGTCAACTATTCCATGCGGTCTTGGACCCAAAGTCAGCCTCCATCTCTTCCTGATGAATCGGGTTTCCAGCTCACCCTGCTTGCATAACCCCTCTTCCCAGAGCACTCAGAGTTGACAGAGTACTTCCCAACACGCCATCCCAGGTGACACAGACACAGACCATCCAAGGCAGCAGAAAAAAATTAGTATGCGCGTTTTACAGATGAGAAAACCAAGGTTCAGGAAGTCTCAGTGACAACAGAAGTCAAAGTCTACTTCCCCATCTTTCCCACTTTTTAGCTGGACAATGTAAGATCTCCTGGTAGCAAACTGTCCTCAGAAACCTCCCTTTGGGTCCCTGCCTCCCCCTGACCTGTACAACCAACCACGGTGCCACGGTCTGACACTGGAGCCAGCTCCTGCAAAGGCTAAAAGACACCTATCACAATACCCCTGCGGGCCTTCCCAAAATCCTTGTACATGACGGGCACCCGATAAACATTTGGTTGGGTGTTGGACACGCCATTGGCAGGTACGGTCTAGAGCTGTGGTCGGCAAACTGCAGCTCTCAAGCCACATGCGGCTCTTTGGCCACTTGAATGTGGTTCCTCCACAAAATACCAGTCCTGGGTGAGTCTAATTTGAAGAAATGGTGTTAGAAGAAGTTTAAGTTTAAAAAATTTGGCTCTCAAATTTCCATCGTTGTAATGTTGATATTTGGCTCTGTTGACTAATGAGTTTGCTGACCACTGGGACTCTAGAGCAGTGGTTCTCAACCTTCCTAATGCCGAGACCCTTTGATACAGTTCCTCATGTTGTGGTGACCCCCAACCATAAAATTATTACTACTTCATAACTGTAATTTTGCTACTATTATGAATCATAATGTAAGTATCTGTTTTCCGATGGTCTTAGGCGACCCCTGTGAAAGT
Source organism: Lasiurus borealis (assembly GCA_004026805.1). Classification (NCBI taxonomy): domain Eukaryota; kingdom Metazoa; phylum Chordata; class Mammalia; order Chiroptera; family Vespertilionidae; genus Lasiurus; species Lasiurus borealis. The sequence continues at coordinate 9,113 of PVJN01029554.1, read as the reverse complement.
GTCCTTCCACCCCGACAAAGGGGTCGCGACCCACAGGTTGAGAACCACTGCTCTAAAGTCTTGTGCCCACACCCCAATAAGCACTGAGCCCTGGGGTAGATGAGTGCTTGCAGCGCCCAACACAGAGGAAGCTCCAGGCGATGCTCGCTGTGCTGTCCTGCTCTGACCCGGCCTCTTCTAACAAAAGGGGGCGGTTGGCCCTATGCCTGCTGTGTCTGCCTGAACTTCAGAACCGGTTCAGGGCTTGGCAATGGAACCTCAGCACACCACGCTGCAGACCGTCAAACTCTAATCCTGCTCCCCCTCCCGTGACCTTGATGAACCAACCCTGCCTTTGGCATCAACATGCCATCAAACCAGGGAACCCAGCCAAGCACAGCTGCCTCCGCTTGCTACTGCCCGCTGCGGAAAACCTGCACGGGGCTCTGGCCCACCATGCCCGCCAATGGAGTCAGCAAGACAATTCCAATCGGCCACTCCCCTGCCCTGTGACCTTGGACACGTTAATTCCATCGCCGACTCATCAGTTCCCTCATCCAGGAAACAAATCCAATAGCATCAACCTCACCGAGATAGTGCGAGGACTGATGAAGAACTATGCCAGCATCATCAACACTCAGAATTAATAACATCCAATAGCATCCCTCCTCCACTTACCCACTCCCACCAGGGCAGGTCACTCCATTCCATCCAATAGCATCAAAGTGGGCTACACAATTTATATGCAAAATACCAATGTCTGAATAAAAAAGTCAGCAATAATGAAAGTAGCTAATGTGTACTGTTTTCACCTGCCAGACAATCTTGTAAGCACTTCATGTGGGTTACGGCATGTAACCTCCAAAACACCCTCATGAGGATGACACTATTGTTAGTCCCATTTTACAGATAAGAACATTGAGGTGCAAACGTGGTAGTAAATTCACCCAGGCTCCAACACAAGCAGGTGGCAGTGCTGGGATTTGAACCCAGGATGTCTGGCTCCGGAATCTTTGCACGTTGCCAGATCTGTGCCTGTTATACGAGCTACTCAATAGCAATTGTTATTGCTTTGTGTTTGTTATCATTACCAACATTCATCTTATTTGTCCTACATATACGACAGTCAATCTCTAGCTCCAGTTACACTCGATTCACCCTGCGGTACGTAACTCCAAAGACGACTTCCGCTGTCCCTGGTGATCCACACCCCACAGTGTCCACACCCTGGATCCTGGGCTTGGCTTTTAACCAACAGAACATGGAAAAAGTGATGCACTCTGACTTCCACAGCTAAGTTGTAAGGAGTCTTATAGCTTCCTTTTAGTCTGTTGCCAGGCTGCGAGAACTCCAGGCCGCATAGACAGAGCAGGTGTAGGTACTCAATGGCAGGCCCGCCTGAGCTCCCAGGTGACCGCCAGATCAACTGCCCGCTCCAGGAGTGAGCCACCCTGGATGTCAAGTTCAGTCAAGCCCCCAGATGACTCCAGCACCAACCTACTTGACAGACCCTCCCTCCTCACAATGCTGACTTGTGTCCAGCCCGCCTACAGGACCGTGCAAGATGATAACAAAGCATAGTTTTAAGACATTAAGTCTTAGGGAGAACTTAGCATCAACCGATCAGCAGAACACCTGCTTTGTCTTCCAGCCCAATACACAGCTCCCAGCACACCTTGAAACAGAGTTCTAATTATCTGTATTTGACTTCTCACCAAAGTTTATAAATAAATACCTCTTTCAAGGAACAATAATCACTACTTGTGGATCTTAGGCACATTAGTTAACTCTCTGTGCCTCAGTTCCCTTACCTATAACATAAGAATGCTAAGATAGTAAGACCACCTACTTCAAGGTTGCACCGAGGAGAAATTAGTTAATTCAGGTAAGATGCGGAAAACAGTGCCTGGCATTTAGAATATGAAGGAACAACTCTCTCGCTCTTCCTTTCCCTCTCTCTCCAACCCCCGCCCTCTTGGCATGGCTGCCATTTTCTTTTAACTGAGTCAGGCACTGCTTTCTACATTTGAAATCTTAATCCTCACACTTACCCTTCAGGCAAGCGTTATTGTGCCACACTGCAAATGAGGTGAGGCAAGGCGCACCAAGCCATGGCTGAGAAATGAGGGGGTCGGGAAGTGACCTCGTCCCTGTGAGGCTACAGCTCACCCCGCCTCCACAACGCACCCCCCCCCTCTGGGACCCAGCAGAAATCCCTGGGCACATGTGGCAGCATCCGCTTGGTGGCCTCGACTCCCACGGAGCCCGGCACACAGCGCAGCCCAGCAACCAGGTCACTTACAAATGCAGGTGACCCGAGATGCCCAGGGAACTGTCCTACCTGCTGGCGCGAGGAGGACTCTTTAAAGCCTTCAACTCGGATGTCAGGAAGCGGTCCGCAGCAGCGAGCAGGGTCAGCCTCCAGGGACCAGCACAGGCGGCGTATCTGTGCCTCTCCCCTCCCAGGACTACCACTCGACAGCCCTTAAGTGAAGGCAGCCAGAGACCTGCAGGTGGGAGTCCCTCCTCTCTGGGTGGTAGGAGGTGGGATGCTACTAAATGTAATGGAGTGACCTGCCCAGGTGGGAGTCCCGCCTCTCTGGGTGAGTGGAGGGAGGATGCTATTGGATGGAATAGAGTGACCAGCAGGTATAAGTCCCTCCTCTCTGAGTGGTAGGAGGTGGGATGCTATTGGATGTAATAGAGTGACCTGCAGGTGGAAGTCCCTCCTCTCTGGGTGGTAGAAGGATGCTATTGGATGGAATGGAGTGACCTGCAGGTGGGAGTCTCTGGGTGAGAGGAGGAGGGATGCTATTGGATGGAATGGAGTGACCTGCAGGTGGAAGTCCCTCCTCTCTGGGTGAGTGGAGGGAGGATGCTATTGGATGGAATGGAGTGACCTACCCAGGTAGGAGTCCCGCCTCTCTGGGTGAAGGAGGGATGATATAGGATGGAATGGAGTGACCTGCAGGTGGGAGTTGGATGCGTGAAGAGGGGATGCTATGATTCCCCCACGCTTTCTCATCTCAGGAGCAGAGAAGGGAATGCTGTGAGGTGTTCTGGAAGGTCCTGGAGTGGGGTCATCTCTGGCTGTCCACCTCTGACAGCTTGCACAGAAAGAGCAAAGTATTCTCGGGTGTGGCGTCTGTGCTCAGGGAAGTGCAGGACCTGCTCCAGCTCTTGGAGCTGCGAGTGATGGACATGCTTTCACGTCAGCCCCGGGTGATTTGCAGGGCGCTTTCCATTACCCAGGCCTGCCCCTCCTCCCTCCCTCCTACTGCCAGTCCAGCTACTGCCCTGGGGCTGCCCAGGCCCCCCTAGACCTGCCACGCCCTGGGGGCCCTGTACCCTGTGCCTGCACACTCTTCTCACATTTAGCAAATGCCTTCCCGGTGCCGGAGGGCCCCCAGACCTTCCACTTCATTCTCTAAGAAGACAACCAGCAAAGCTGAAGCCAGTTCTGTCCTCAGCCTGGGAACCGTTACCCTTTCCCGCCAGGTTTGGATCCGGCCTGGTGGGTCCTGGGGTGCACGGTTCTTCACCCAAAGATCTTACCAAAAGCCAGAGGGTGTTTCTGCCGAATGACATCCCCCCACAACACATACGCTCAAGTCCTCACCCCAAGTTCCTCAGAATACGACTCTATTCAGAGACGGGGTCTTTAAAGATGGAATGAAATTAAAGTGGGGCCACTGAGGTGAGGCCTGACCCCATAGGACTGGTGTCCTTAAAAGAAGAGGCGATTAGGACACACACACACACACAGAGGGTCGGTCACGTGAACACACAAGGAGCGATGGCCATCTGCAAGCAGAAGAGAAGGCTCAGGAGAAAGCAACCCTGCCAACCCCCAGCTTAGACCCCTAGCCTCCTGCACCTGTGAGCAGTCAATGCTATTAGACCACTCTCCGCCGTGGTACTTGGCTACAGCAGCCCTAGCAAGCAAATGTGGACCAGACAGACACAGAGGTTGAAAGTTCGGGGTACCTTCCGGCCATAGTGAGAAACCCATTGTTTCGAGGCAGCCGGAATTATAGGGGAGAAGCCAGGGATGATCTGGACCCCACCAGGCCTCGCTTTGCCGCCTCCAAAGGCCTCACCTGCATCGCATTCGCCCCTGAAGCAAGCCAACAAGAGCTCATGCCCACCGGGCCCGGGACAGCAGAGGCGGCAGTTGCAGGCAGCACTCACCTCTCTCTCAGGCAGCACTCACCTCTCTCTCAGGCAGCACTCACCTCTCTCTAGGCAGCTGGTGGTTGGGGTTGTGGCGGCAGCGGACACTGAGGCCGAAGAGCTTGCGGGCCGTGCGCTGGATCTTCTGGCGCTGCGCCTCCATGGAGCTCTGCAGCAGCTTGTAGCGGTTCTGCAGGTCCCAGTCGTTGCCCCAGTGCTGGTGGATGCTCCCGATGGTCAGGAAGTGGTTGCTGGGCAGACGCTTCATAAACGACTTAAACTCATCTGGCGGGAGACAAAGGCCGAGAGAGAGGCTGAGCCTGCAGCCCCAGCTGAGGCCGCTCAGCGAGAAAGCCGGCCTGCAGGGAACGCTGGCTGGAGGAGGCCCGGGGACAGGGCGCTCGCCTGTTCCGCTCCCGGGAGGAGTGTACACGCCGTGTAACAACTGGCAGGCTCTTTGGCTTTGCTGCTCCAGTGGGGACCCTGCATCTTGCTGACGACAAACTTAGGTCATCTGAGTGTCAACTGGATAGCAATACCCGCATATCACCTGTGTTTGTATTTACTCAGAATCCATTACACCCAATTTTTATCCAGTTTTACATAGAAAACCACATACCTCTAGTAGGATGGGAGCTGTAAAAATAAGTATGACAGAAGCAATGTTAATAAATCCTAGCCAGCCCCAACCACTTTGGCTCAGTGGATAGAGTGTCGGCCTGCAGACTGAAGGGTCCCAGGTTCGATTCCGGCCAAGGGCATGTACCTTGGTTGCAGGCACATCCCCAATGGGGGGTGTGCAAGAGGCAGCTGATCAATATTTCTCATTAATTAATGGTTCTAGCTCTCTATCCCTCTCTCTTCCACTCTGTAAAAAAAAAAAAAAATCAATAAAATATATTTAAAAAAATAAAGCCTAGCCAGATACTATTCCCAGTTGCATGACCAAACCCCTGTACCTGCTCTCACTCTGAAATACAGACAAGTAGCAAGTGGTCCATAGGTGTTTAAAGCACATTTGCATCACCTTCTCTGATGTGATCTTCAGGTATGAGGGACAGCTGAAAGGATCTGCCTCCTCACCATGGGACCTAGTCTAATGGGGAGTCGTGTGTGCATGCCATCTCATGTCGAGTCCCATTGGGGGAACTCGAGCTTAAGAGATGGGAGCCATCCGCAGAGCCTCCGGGGAAAGTCTGTGCCTGCGCGATGCTAAGTTTCCCTGTGTCAGCAAGTGCTACAACCTGACACAGACTCGGAAATTATCTGGGTCAGCTCTCTCGCTCTGCATACAGGGACACTGCAGTGCAGAGCGAGGGAAAGACTTTCTGGAGGGAGAACAGCCTGTGAGTGCCACAGGCGGGGCTAAAACCAGAGCTGCCGGTTTCCCATCTAATCCTACTGGCCCGCCACGGCGATGCCCCCCTTCAACTATTGGAAAAAACACCGAATTAAGAGGTTAAGATGTGTTCGGTTCACAGGCTACAAGCAGGGCATGGGGCTCCCCTCTGCTGCTCTTGCCAGCCCAGTGCTCCTCCCACACAGTTCATCCTATAGACAAGATCATCCTATAGACAAAGCTCATCCTTTATACACAGATCATCCTATAGATGCAGCTCATCCTTTATACCCAGCTCATCCTATAGACACTGCTCATCCTATAAATTTAGCTCATCCTATAGACACAGCTCATCCTATAGACCCAACTCATCCTATAGACACAGCTCATCCTATAGACAAAGCTTATCCTACAGATGTAACTCATCCTATAGACACAGCTCATCCTATAGACCCAGCTCATCCTATAGAAACAGCTCATCCTGTAGACCCAGCTCATCCTATAAATGCAGCTCATCCTATAGACGCAGCTCATCCTATAGACACAGCTTATCCTATAGACGCAGCTCATCCTATAGACACAGCTTATCCTATAGACACAGCTCATCCTATAGACGCAGCTCATCCTGTTGACCCAGCTCATCCTATAGATGCAGCTTATCTTACAGACACAGATCATCCTATAGATGCAGCTTATCCTATAGACACAGATCATCCTATAGGCACAGCTCATCCTATAGACACAGCTCATCCTTTATACCCAGCCCATCCTATAGACACAGCTCATCCTATAGATGCAGCTTATCCTATAGATACAGCTCATCCTTTATACCCAGCTCATCCTATAGACACAGCTCATCCTATAGACGCAGTTCATCCTTTATACCCAGCTCATCCTATAGACACAGCTCATCCTATAGACCCAACTCATCCTATAGACACAGCTCATCCTATAGACAAAGCTTATCCTACAGATGTAACTCATCCTATAGACACAGCTCATCCTATAGAAACAGCTCATCCTGTAGACCCAGCTCATCCTATAAATGCAGCTCATCCTATAGACACAGCTTATCCTATAGACACAGCTCATCCTATAGACGCAGCTCATCTTTTATACCCAGCCCATCCTATAGATGCAGCTTATCCTACAGACACAGATCATCCTATAGATGCAGCTTATCCTATAGACACAGATCATCCTATAGGCACAGCTCATCCTATATACAGAGCTCATCCTTTATACCCAGCCCATCCTATAGACACAGCTCATCCTATAGAAGCAGATCATCCTATAGACACAGCTCATCCTATAGATGCAGCTTATCCTATAGACACAGCTCATCCTATAGACGCAGCTCATCCTATAGACACAGCTCATCCTATAGACACAGCTCATCCTATAGACCCAGCTCATCCTATAGACACAGCTCATCCTATAGACACAGCTCATCCTATAGACGCAGCTCATCCTATAGACACAGCTCATCCTATAGATGCAGCTTATCCTATAGACACAGCTCATCCTATAGACCCAGCTCATCCTATAGATGCAGCTTATCCTATAGACACAGCTCATCCTATAGACCCAGCTCATCCTATAGATGCAGCTTATCCTATAGACACAGGTCATCCTATTGGCACAGTTCATCCTTTATACCCAGCTCATCCTATAGACACAGCTCATCCTGTAGACACAGCTCATCCTGTAGATGCAGCTCATCCTATAGACGGCTCTGCTGACCTCGAGGGAGGTAACAGTCCTATCAATGAACCCGAACTTGGGTCAGATAAGAAAAAGCAATTTAAAACTTAAGATGATTTACTTTCTTGACTAAAAGTGGAAGGTTCCCTCCCAGCGAGGACACGCAGACCTCCATCTGTGTGTGTGAAGTGGGTCCTGTTTGACCACCAACACTCCATCCAGGGTCATCAAGGCATCAGTGGCTTTTACCTTTAGCTGGTTGAGAATCCTTGAAATTATCTGAGGCTGGTTATTAAGGCTACAAGCTCAAAATGAGGAGGGAAAGACACATGCACAAGCCCCAGGGACGTGGATGGGTGGCTGGATCTGTCTCAATGCGGGAAACCCTTTCAAATGGCTAAGCACGCGGTGCCTACAGTGAACATGTGTTCCTATGGGGGAAGCAGGGCACGGATGACTCCCGTGGACCATCCAGCTTACTCTGCAGCATCTCAGCTCTCGGGTTCCCTCACCCACCCGCCCACTCAAAGGAGTTGCTTTTCCTTGGATATAACGATTCTACATTAAAGACTCTCCCTGCTCATGCACATGGCTGCCATTCCCGTCTATTTTTAAGCAATGGGGAGAATCTCTTTGCAAAAGCATTTAATCAATTGCTTCTTTTGTTTGAGGCCAAATAGTCATCACGATCCTTTTCCATCCTGAACCCCCTCCCTTTGATGAATTCCCAGGACTTTAAATAGACTAATGGGCGCAGGTTCCTAAGGCACCCACAGCTCCCTGGAGCCACCTGATCTTCTAAGAGCAGAGACACTGATGCATCGTGAGCACACAGGGCCGGCTGGGGACTCAGAGTTCATGGTAACCAGTGGTTTCCAAACACAGCTCCACCGAGCTCCGCTGCTATCTGCGGTACACACTGGCTCCGAGGTATGATTCTGTTTGATCAAAGGGTTTCTGGGCTACATATTAGAATAAATTCAAAAATTAAACACATAAACATGTCCTCTCATTTATTAGATGAGGGAGCAGAGGACGGGGGGAGGGAGTGGAATTAATAAGGTACAAGAGCCGCTGTGAGCGCTGGGTTTGGAACCGGGGATTCCATTACCGCCGCTGCCGTTTGCTATGTAACCCCGGGGAAGACACCGGGTCCCGGCACCCTCCCTGCTCTCCAATAGAGGAGCACCATGACTTACTTTAATGCAGTTCTCATAATAGATTTAAGGGATATAAAGTCCTTTTAAAAACAGTAATGCTCCCTCTCTATGTCCATTTACTTAACTGATATCTGAGCACAAATTATAGGCCGTTATTTGGCGTCTCTTCGTGAAAGTCTCGAGGATTCCCAAGCTTTCGGGTCCAAAGCGGAATGCCCAGTTCTCTTTCCAAAGCTTGCAGGGTGTCCTAGCTCGGCGAATGGCACCCACATCCATCAAAGCGCCTGACGAATATGCCCAGAAGGAGTTCTGGGGTATCTCCTCCTCTCGCCCTTCCTTTCTCAAGTCCTGCTAATCCCCCCCCCCCCCCTTGTAAGCAGCTCAGCATCTCTGCACACTTCCCCACTGATGCTCCCTGTGCCATGGCCCTAGCCCACATCCCAGGCACATCCCTAGTTGAGTGCCCACCCTCTGCCCTCCAGCCCCAGTCAGACACGTGTGCCCTGCTCTAGCCCAGTGGCCTCCCTGACTCCTGACCATGCCAACCTCCAGCTCTAGAGCTTCTCATTCTCCACACACATGTGATTAAAATGTCAGGGCCTGGCACGGTGATATGATTAATGCCTGGCTTTCCCATTAACCAGAAGCTGCATGAGGACCGAGATCCAACTTGGCACGACAGCCACGTGGCCATAGGTGACTGACTTTTTGCTCCTCGGAACCATGGGAAGCAGGTAATAGCTACGTTACCTGAACTG
>PVJN01029553.1:0-26326 GCA_004026805.1 Lasiurus borealis | reverse complement strand
AAAAATTATGTTTTTAGTGTGTAATTTGCAATAGCATTCATCAAAATTATTCAGTCTTTCTAAAAGGAAAAAATTGATTGGTAGCAGTCACAGTGCCAAGGTTAGCATTAATGGTGCTGAAACATCTAAATTTCCTAGCTTTTAAACCTTTTAAAAACCTTTAAAGAGATTTACATGGCTTTTTGGATATGTAACATTTTAAAAAAATAAGGTCACTTTTTTTTTTGTAGCACACAAAAAATGTAGAAGAGAGTTTTCAGCTTTTCCTAATAATTTTTACAATCTCTTCATTCATTGGTATTTACTTTTAGGTAAAAAAAAGAAGAGTTAGTTTTCCTGCCCTAAGTTGGTAGCTTCCAGTGGAACTTTCTCTGCACTTATATTTTATTAGTATAGGAAAATGTCTAATTGTGAGCAGGTGACCTCTAATAGCATGTTCCAGATAATATGGGTCACATTGTTTTCTCAGCTCTGTACTGCTCTTTGGGGCATCTTGCTTGGAGGACGACAGAGTAGATAGCATTTCTAAATGCAGTGTGCAATGTTTCCTTTCTTTCTGTTTCCATGTAAGTTGCACTCTTTTGCAAGTTTATGTCCTTACAAGGGTAGCAGAACAGCCAGCTTCACTATTTAAGTTAACTATAGAGTTCTCATAATTTGTAATTAAATATGCATGATCCTGTCTAATTAAGAGGGAATATGCTAATTGACCATCACACCCCCACAAGATGGCGATGCCCACAGCCAATAAAGAGGGAATATGCTAATTGACTTCCATGCCCTCACAAGATGGTGGTGCCCACATTCACAAGATGACTGCACCCAGTCCCCTCAGCCCTGCAGGAGAAGAGGCCTGGTGCATGAAATTCGTACATTGGGGGGGGGTGTCCCTCAGCCCCATCTCATCTAGCCAGAGTACCCCAGTCCCCTCCATCCTGTCTCATCCAGGCTCAGTCCCCAGGCCCCTCAGCCCAGTCTTATCCAGTTGGAGTCCCCCAATCCCTTCAGCCCTGGAGGGGAAGGAAGTTGGGGGCAATTGGGTCAGCAGGGAAGGGCAGTTGGGGACAATCGTGCTGACAGAGGAGCAATTGGGTGTCAATCAGGCCAGCAGGGGAACAGTTAGGGGGATATCAGGCTGGCAGTCAGAGTGGTTGGGGGAATCAGGTCAGGCAGGTGAGTGATTAGGAGTCAGCAGTCCTGGATTGTGAAAGGGATGTCTGACTTTGCAGGATTGGGCCTAATCTAGCAGTTGGACATCCCCCGGGGGACATCCCCTGAGGTGTCCCACATTGAAGAGGGTGCAGGCTAAGCTGAGGTACACCCCCCTCCTCCCTGCATGAATTTCATGTACCAGGCCTCTAGTACTGTTTATAATACCAATTAGATATGTTCCTACAAATTAACATGGTATAGAATAAAGCTGTATTTAGTTGTGTTTGGCCAGATCATAAGTAGAAATCAGCCTTCATTTTTAAAATATGTTTAATATTTATGTTCAGAGGTGTCCTATAAGTCAGATACATTCCTGGCTTGACGCACACTATCCCTAGCAGGGTAAGAGGCTGAAATTCTCCTTTCTTAAAGCAGTAACTGGGATACAGGGTAACTAACCATTGTAGGTCAGGGTCAAAAAGGGGTTAGATAATCTCTAGGTCAAGGGATCAAGATCATTGTATGCAACCCAGCAGGTGTGATTCAGTGGTTGAGCATTGACCTATGAACCAGCTGGTTACTGGTTCTTTTCCTGGACAAGGCACATGCCCGGGTTGCAGGCTTGATCCCCCATGTGGGGCATGCAGGAAGCAGCCAAATAATGATTAGTCTCATCATTGAGGTTTCTGTCTATCTTTCCCTCTCCCTTCCTCTCTGAAATCAATACAAACAAGTTAAAAAAAAAGATCAGTGTATTCATTTGTTGGTTGAGAAGGGAAAGGAGTGGGAATGGGAGCATTATGATAGGTTGAAACTGGCTTTGGAAATTTTTCAGTCTGTTCCTGCTTGAATGTTTCAATGTCCAGCATAATTTGGAAAATTAAAAAGAAGAAGGAAAGTCTATTGTAGTAATCCATATTTTTAGTTTTTGTCTTCTTCCTTCTTATTTCCCAATATTCCAAGACTTGAGGCCCAGTGCATGAAATTCATGCATGGGGATTGGGAGGGGGCCCTCTCAGCCCAGCCTGTACCTTCTCCAATGTGGGACCCCTTGTGATCAGGCCTAATGGTCAGTTGGACATCCCTCTCACAATCCTGGACTGCTGGAAAGAGAAATAGAAACATCAATGATGAGAGAGAATCATTGATTGATTGCCTCCTGTATAACCCCCAATGGGGACCAATCCATTAACCCAGGTGTGTGCCCCAATTGGAAATTGAACTGTGACCTACTGGTTCATAGGTTGATACTCAACCACTGAGCCACACTGGCTGGGCCTTTAATTTCTTTACTGAGACTTTCTGTGTTTTCTTAAACTTTGCTTTAAGCATTTCTGTAATTGTTCATTGAAGCATTTTTTTTATGATGGCTTATTTAACATTTCAGTGATAAATAAGCCAGTCAGAGAAAGACAATTATCATATGATCTCACTTAAATGTGGAACCTAATGAACAAAATAGATCCAGAGACATGGAAGTGTACAACAGACTGATGATTCTCAGAAGGAAGAGGTGAGGCAAGGGGAGAGATTAAAGAATTTATAGGCATAGTAGAGTCCCAGTGCATGGACTAGGTAAATTCATGCATGGGTAGGGTCGCTAAGCCTGGCCGGCAATCAGGGCCAATTAGGAGCTTCTGGTTGCCAACTGGGGCCTTCCTTCTGGCTGCTGGCCGAGGCTTCCCTTCCCCAGCTGCCAGCTGTCAGCCAGGGCCTTTGTTCATTCTGTGTAACCTCCTAGTGGTCAGAGCACATCATAGTGAGTGATAGAACTCCCGGTCTCCCCATCAAACTTCCATGGGGACACTTTGCATATTAGCCTTTTATATATATAAATAGATATGCATAATCCATGGTCACAGACAATAGTGCAGGAAAAAGATAGGGAGGTGGTGGGAGTGAGGAGTAGGGGTCAAATTGGGGGAAGGGACATCTGCAATACTTTCAGCAATAAAGATAAATTTAAAAAATAGTAAAGAATTAACTAAAATAAGATGTTTATATAATATAATTTTTTATTCTGCCAAAATTGACAAAGAAAATGCCCTCTTTTAACATTTGTGTTACATAGCATGGCTTCCTTTTTGAAGGTTAAAGTGCAGACCAAGCAGACGAGGTCAGGTGGATGACAGACAGACACACCATCTTACTTCTAATTATTGTAGGAACCTTATGAAAGGAAGTGGGGCTTTATAAGGTATTTGAAATGTAAGAAATAACATTTAGTGAACTGTGAATGTATTTGTCTGACATGATGAAAAATGTATAACCTAATTTTAGGTTTTGTTTTTTAATGATAGGTTTTCTTGTTTAAAGAACATTAAATAGAATATGTGAGAAATGTCCTATATTCATACATTAAAATGTTTGTACTCTTTTTTTTATAGCAAGTGACTATTGTCTTTTATTTATGATTAAAACACAGATTGTTAGGGCTTTATACCTTGGAAGATATTATTCATTCTGGGAAGCATTTTCTTGTGTTAAAATATTAAAGCCTAATCTGAAATATTTTCACAAACACAAGTGACTTTTTGAAGGTTGTGCTCTTCTATGCATTTACTTTTTGCATATTATATACCACCTTTTCAGGGAAGGATGTGTTCTTTGTTATTGAGTATTATACATTTAAGTTGAATCTACTCATATATTCATGTTAAACACCTTAGTGGGAACCTTATAATCACGATAAGAAACTGCTGTTCCACTTACTACACAAGACAGTGTATATTTAGGAGCATGACAAAGCCCATTTTGGATGTTTATGCTATATTGTGCTTTCCAAAGGCTTTTAATAGTAGGGATGTGTTGTCATATCCAAGTGCTGTTAGAGTGAAATGATTTCTCAAATTAGAACATTCAAAACACAGTTAATGTACTCTAACAAAATAAAGTTCTTCCTTTTATTACCCATCATTTTAAATCTGTTGCAAAACACAGGTAAATCGGTTGTGTACAGTTAAACTTATTTTACCAATCGAAAGTCTTATTTAACCTGCATTGCCCCTGTCCCGACACATACTTCAGCCTGGTGAACTATATAGAGCAGAACAGTTTACATTTGTCATTTCTATTTCTAATGGCTTGGTGGTGGATAGGTTGGACACATCACAGAAATTTTCAATAAATGCTGATTGTCATTATATTCTATCAAGTATAATGCTAGGAATAAAAGTTAGCCAAGTACAATAATGTTCAAAATGCCAACCCCAAGAAATTGGGGAAGGAAGTGTATACACTGAGTAATGGCTAACCTTCATTGAGCCCTTTGTATATGGTATGTGCCCAGCACATGGGATTTTGTTGGAATGCTCACAAGAACCCCATTTTCATACTTTTTGGATAACTTCTTCATAGCTAGTAAGATGTGGAGTTGGATTATAACCCAGCAGGCTGAATACAGCAGTTTCATGAGTCATATAACCTTATTTTTTTGTGTGTGATAAATAAAAGGTTTAATATTGCCAATTTGAAATTAGTACCATAATTATACTTAACATCTTTTTCTTCCATATTATGACCAACTAGCCAGTTAAGAAAAGTGTGACTCTGGGGCATAGAAGATTCAGAAGTAACATGAGGTAAATGCAAGGAAAGAATCAGAGGAAGGAGATAAGGATTCAGGAAAAGCAGGAAAGGGGAGAGAGGACAGTAACTGGCATAGAGAGGGAGTGTTTAGGCCAAGGTTGAAAAGGAAGCAGAGAATGGCCAGTTACCTAGGTAAGGAAAGAACCATAGGCAGTCTGGAAGTCTAAGAAAATGATCTTTATCGGATCTGGCTTTCTTCTTGCTTTGTGAATTTCAACCTGCTTTTTGAAATCTTCACTGCACTTCTGTTCTTCAGAGTTCTTCCACTGATCTTCTGGGACTTAAATTCATTTATGATGAAACTTCATTCAAAGTTATATAATTCAGAATTCAGGTTGTGTGTACTACTTCTGTTTTCTTCTTATTTTCTTACATAATGCATGATACATCCACACAGTCAAATTTTGGTAATGACTTGTTTGGTGCATTTAATTTGGCTATCAATCAAAGCCTTGTGAATTTCTCTCTGTACTCATAGAAATGAATTCTCAAACTTACCATATACGTTAGTTTAAAGGTTTATTTAGAAATAAAGTTTGACAGCATAGAATACACTTTCCTTTTAGAAAATTACGATTTTTTTTCTCCTGAGATTAACCAAAGAATTTATATGCTTTTATACATAACCCCTGGAAACAGACAATACTGCCCATGCAGGGTAGAGGGAATCAATGAGGGGAGGGAAAGGGACATCTGTAATACTTTCAACAATAAAGATAAATTTTAAAAAAGGTATTTTTCCTGTGATAAAACCAAAGAATTATTGTATGTTTATAAAGAAAGTACTTCATAATTATATTTACTTGTCACTTAATTGACCACAAATTTAATACTCAAAGAAGTTCTTTGTGTTTTAAGTATAATATTGAGAATTTTATAACAGAACAAGCACTTGGACCCACTTGTAACCTTGAGCTGTTACTTTAATGTCTCTATTTTTAAATTTGTAAAATGGAGAATGCATCTGTTTATCTTAACTGGGTGAATAGACAAATACAAATGTGTATAGAAAACACTTTGTAAATATAAGTGCTAAATACAACTATGTCTACATTAGTATATACTAATATATATCAGTATATTACTTTTTATTTTATTTTTTTAAATTAAATCTTTATTATTCAGATTATTACATTTGTTTCTCTTTTTTTCCCCTGCACCTGGTTCCCACCCTTCCCTCTACCCTTCCCTCTCTCCTGTTGACCTCATCCATAGGTGTATGATTTTTGTCCAGTCTCTCCCTGTACACCCCTCACCCCTTTCCCCCTGAGAATTATCAGTCCACTCCCTTTCTGTGCTCCTGATTCTATTATATTCACCAGTTTATTCTGTTGATCAAATTTTTAATTCACTTAATTTTTAGATTTACTTGTTGATAGATACATATTTGTTGTTCATAATTTTTTATCTTTTACCTTTTTCTTCTTCCTCTTCTAAAAGAGTACCTTTCAGCATTTCATTTAATACTGGTTTGGAGTTGATGAACTCCTTTAGCTTTTTCTTCTCTGTGAAGCTCTTTTATCTGCCCTTCAATTCTGAATGATAGCTTTGCTTCTATCCAGCAAAGCTATCATTCAGAAATATTCAACGTGATGAATAGCAAGAACCTACAACCAAGAATACTCTATCTGTATTCTTGGTTGTAGGTTCTTGCTATTCATCACGTTGAATATTTCTTGCCACTCCCATCTGGCCTGCATCGTTTCTGTTGAGAAATCAGCTGACAGTCATATGGGTGCTCCCTTGTAGGTAATGAACTGTTTTTCTCTTGCTGCTTTTAATATTCTCTCTTTGTCTTTTGCTCTTGGTTCTTTAATTATGATGTGTCTTGGTGTGGTCCTCTTTGGATTCCTTTTATATGGGGTTCTGTGTGCTTCCTGGACTTGTAAGTCTATTTCTTTTACCAGATGTGGGAAGTTTTCAGTCATTATTTTTTTAAATAGGTTTTCAGTATCTTGCATTCTCTCTTCCTCTGGCACTCCCACAATTCTGATGTTGGTACGCTTGAAGCTGTCCCAGCGGCTCCTTACATTATCTTCACATTTTTGGATTCTTTTTTCTTCTTGCTTTTCCAGTTGAGTGTTTTCTGATTCTTTATATTTCAAATTTTTTACTTGATTCTTTCTTTCCTCTAGTCTGCTGTTAGGTCTCTGTATAATATTTTTTATTTCAGTCATTGTATGTTTAATTTCTAGTTGGTTCTTTTTCATCTCCTCTTGGGTCTCGCTAACTTTATCCAACTTTTCTAGGATATTCTTGAAAAACCTTATAAGTGTGGTTTTGAACTCTATATCCAGTCATTTGTTTTCCTCCATTTCTTTTGTTTGTGATCCCTTCCCTAGTCTCGACATTTTCACTATGCTGGGAGAACTTCTGTGTTGGATTCAGCTTTATGATACCAGACTTGCAAAACTACAAAAGCCTCTCTGTTGAGCTTGGGATGGGTGGAGTCTCAGGGCTTAAGGGACTGCCTTGCCTTCCAGTCGGCCCCGCCCTCCATGGCCCCTGAGACTCATATGACTGGGTAATTGCTGGAGCGGTCCCTGTGCGCACGCACCCACTTTCTCGCAGTGCCTCTAGACCTCTGCCTTTCCAGCTCCCCTGTGCTCCGGGACCATATGAGTATGAGTCCCCAGAGTTTTGCCTGAAACTGGGGTTTAGTTGAGTTAGAAGTGGCACAGTTGGGAGGGTCTGTCTCCTGCTCACTCGTGAAAGCCAGTGGCACAATCAGCAGTCGTGCGCGTCTCCAGACTTCTGATCTTTTGCGACTCCCCTAAATTACCATGCACTTCTCCCTTTTCACAGTCCAAACTCACCCCGTATGAGTTTCGGCTGGATCTGGGGTTAAGTGTCGTAGGATAAGGAGTTCAATGCCATTGAGAGTCTCTGTCTCCCTCCCACCAGAGAAAGCTAGCCAGGTTCTCCAACACTCTCTCTGTCCACGGGCGTGTCTCCATACCTCAGCTTTTTGAAGCTCCTCTGAGTCTCTATGAGCCCCTCTCTTTCCTTCTAGTTGTAGAATTTCCACTCAGCCAGCTTTCCTGTGGTTCTGGATGATGTCTGTTCTGTCTTTTAGTTGTAGTTTTGAAATTGTTGTGCGAGGCAGCAGTGTAGGTGTTTACCTATGCTGCCATCTTGGATTCTTCCCATATATTACTTTTTAATTTGCCCCTTTCATTAATTAAAAGAGGAGCAGATGCAGAATAGACTAATTCTTCTGTTTCATTTGTATTACCCAAATATTGAATTTCAATAAATTAAGTGGTATTAGTCAAAGAAACTTGGTCATCAGATGGAAAGAAAGTGGTTGAGTCATTACCTAACTTATCATAGATCTTTTTAATAGGGACAAATATCTATGCCATTAATACTGCCTTTCCCTTTGACAGTACTTTAATGCATAACTTATAAATACGTTTTTATCAGTCAACCTTACTTTTCCAATCCCAGGCTAGTTTTAAGCAAGACAGAATGAGCAAAAATCAGGAAGGACAAATAAGCAATCAAATGATCAAATCGTCATTGGTCACTAATGGAATTTTAGACTTTTAGGAAAATGATTAGTTATTAATTGCAATGTCCTGGGTGACAGAGGTTTTATTTTTTTAAATCATGGTAAATTTTTAATGTGATTTTGAAATTACTTTGTTGGGTTATTATCTCCATAAAAACTATGAGTAGTTTATTTTCCATATTGTCTTACATGAACATTTTTGTTGAAATGATAATAGTTATATGGCTATTATTTTTAAAAGAGCCTTATCTTTTAGAGATATACTGAAATATTTACTGATAAATATGATTTTCTTTTATTCTTTATTGTTTAAAGTATAAGTCTCCATTTTTCCCCCTTGACCTCTCCCCAGCAGCACCCGCTCCCCAGCACATGCCCTCACCCCCATACTGTCTGTGTCCATTGGTTATGGTCATTCGCATGCATACAAGTCCTTTGGTTGATCTCTTACCCCCATACCCGCTGTGTTCCCTCATAGGTTATACAGTCTATTCAATGCTTCTATGGCTCTGATTCTATTTTTGTTAATCAGTTTATATTGTGTTGATTATATTCCACAAATGAGTGAGATCATGTGATATTTATCTTTCTTTGACTGGCTTAGCGTAATGCTCTCCAGTTCCATCCATGTTGTTGCAAATGGTAAGAACTCCTTTTTTACAGCAGTGTAGAGTATTCCATTGTATAGATGTACTACAGTTTTTTAATCCACTCATCTGCTGATAGGCACTTAGGTTATTTCCAAATCTTATATATTGTAGTAAATTGTGCTGCTATGAACATAGGGGTGCATATATCCTTTCTGATTTCTTGGGATATATTTCTAGAAGTGGGATTACTGGGTCAAACGGAACTTTCATTTTATATTTTTTTAGGAAATGCAATACTGTTTTCCACAATGGCTGCAGTAGTCTGCATTCCCTTCCATTTTTTTTTATGTCTTCCTCTATCTCCTTTTCTCCGCATCCTCACCAGCTCTTGTCATTTGTTGATTTGTTGATGATAGCCTGTCAGGTGTGATATGGTACCTCATTGTTATTTTGATTTGCATCTCTTGGATGATTAGTGACTTCGAGCATGTTTTTATATGTCTCTTGGCTTTGTGTATGTCCTCTTTTGAAAGTGTGTTGTTAGGTCCTTTGCCCACTTTTTGATTGGATTGTTTATCTTTTTTTGTTAAGTTGTATGAGTTCCCTAAACATTTTGGAGATTAAATTCTTACCAGAGATGGCATTAGCAAATATGTCCTTCCAGGCAGTGGGCTTTCTTGTTGTTTGTTGATGGTTTCTTTTACTGTGTAGAAGCTTTTTATTTTGATGTAGTCAGTCCCATTTTTTAATTTTTTCCCTTAGTTTCCATTGCCCTAAGTGCTGTATTGGTAAAGATATTGCTATGACAAATGTCTGCTATTTTTTTTGCTTATAGCTTCTTATAAGATTTTTATGGTTTCTCATCTTATGTTTAAGTCCTTTATCCATTTTGAGTTTATTTTTGTGTATGTTGTAAGTTGGTGGTCTAGTTTCATTTTTTACATGTATCTGTCCGATTTCCGCAACACCATTTATTGAAGAGACTGTCTTGACTCCCTTGTATGTATGCTCTTACCTCCTTTGTCAAATATTAATTGAGCAAAATGGTTTGGGTCAATTTCTGGGTTCTCTGTTCTGTTCCATTTGTCTATTTATATCTGTTCCTGGTCCAGTACCAGGCAGTTTTGAGAACAGTGGCTTTGTAGTATAGTTTAATATCTGGTATTGTAATCCCTCTAATTTTGTTCTTCTTTCTCAAGATTGCTGCAGCTATTCGGGGTCTTTTTATTTTTTAATTTCAGATGAATTTTTGGAGAGTTTTTTTCTAGGTCTTTGAATATGCTGTTGGTATTTTAATGGAGATTGCATTGAATCTATAGATTGCTTTTGGTAGTATTGACATTATAATGATGTTGACTTTACCAATCCAGTATATTCTTCCATTTGTTTATGTCTTCCTCTATCTTTTTTCAGCGTGCTGTAATTTTCTGATTAGAGGTTTTTTACCTCCTTGGTTAAATTTATTCCTAGGTGTTTTAATGCTTTTGTTGCTATGGTAAATGTAAATGTGATGTTTTATAAGTGAATGGGGCTATTGCTGAAACAAGATTGGCAGTAGTAATAATTAGTAATCATTGTAATTAGTACTTATTGAAGCTAGATGAATGGTAAATATGGATTTATTTTACTATTTTTGTCTACTTTTGTATATTTTAAAAAATTTTCATAATAAAAAGCTAAACAAGTTAAATGTAACTGCTTTGTTAAATTTCAGGTTTAGTTAATGAGATAATTATATCAAATAATTTAAAGTCAAATTAATGAATATGAATTCTTAAATAATTATTGTTTTTCATATAATATATAGAGGAATGTTTATCATACTATCTACTAAAATAAGAGGCATGTAATTTAATGGGAAAATCTACTTTATAATAATGGAGTATAATTTTTGAGTATATTTTTGGCTTATTTCCATGTGAACCATGTAATTATGGCATATATAGAAAGTAAAAATTCATTGACTACTTTTTATGTTTGTTCTTATCATTTTATTGTAAGTTCTATAGGGTAGTCTCTGTTTGTTTTAATCATTGTATGTAGTAACATTTATTGAGTATAATGTGCTCAATAAATACAGGTGTCTAACCATGCTTTAAAAGAAAATTATGTCTACATAATCTTCTTTTAGATTTCTTTTAAAAATTTACTAAAGATATAACATTTTTATTACTGAAATGATTCATAAAGCAAATTTATACCAAGTATTTGTCTCCATAGTTAACTGCTTTCTTTCATGTAACAAGTGCTCATTTGTTTTGTGCTTTTATAGTACTATTTCAAATGTGAAGGCTTTGTAGTGCATTAATTGTAAGGTACATAGTATACCCTATGAAAAATACAATACAGAAGAGCAAAGGAACGTGAAAATGAAAAAAAAAATTACATAGTTTTTAAATAGTTGTATAAATAAAGAAATTTTATGGTGTTCTACTTTTAAAACTCCATTAATGGTGTAGCTACTAGGTAGGTAATTAAAATTCCTTTTTCTTGGTATTTTTATCATGACAGTACTTCACATCTTCTTTGCCCATTGTCTGATGAGGGTGCTTACTGAGTCTGGCCTGTGGCTAGGCCTTACTGAGGTACTCCTTTGTGTGTTATGTCACTGTCTCCTTAGAGGCATGGAACCTGCTGCAGGCATAGCCTCCCCACCAATCTTTAGCTGCCCTGTGTGTACCTGCTGGACTTTGAAGTTTGTTATTTCCTTCATCATCCTTCTTTTAAAGCCTTTAATGAATGGCTTCATCAGTTAAAGGCTTGCAGTATGTTGGAACTCAAGGGATCTGATAGTTTTTTAAAGCTCATTCTCAGATTACCAATAAAAAAGACTCACTCAATATGAAGTCACAACCAGTCTGCCTGGCTTTCAACCCTCCATAACAGGTTCCTCTTCAACCTTGGTTTCAGATCTAGTCAGAAGGCCTTGGCAAACTGAACTGAACTAAACTGGGATGCAGTGGTCAATCTCAAATATTCCCAGAAATGTTACTAGTAGATGTGGGAAACAGATCTGGTCACATCCTAACCTGTAGCCTCTGCTCTTGAAGTCAGGGACTGCCCTTATGTTCATACTGCACTAGGGTTTAACATGTGTTGTGTATGTAGTAAGTGCCCAAATATTTGTTGAATTAAAGGGAATTAAGAGACTTTCAACCCTGAGTGAAACAGCCCTTCAATACACACATCATATATGTGACATTTTTATTTTATTTTTAAAAACATTGCTGACTCAGTGGACTGGGTACTCAATGCTGGGGTCACTGCTCTTCTGTTTTCCTAAACCAATATCCCGTTCATGTAGTTGACACCTGCTACATGTCAGAGAAGAATACTTAGACAACTAAACTCCATTCCAGCTGAGTTTAGAATCTATATGGCTTCTCTAGTCTGGTGAATCTCACTGAAATGAAACACCTGGAAATGTTTTTGCTCTTTGGTTATAAAGCTCAGTTAGAACCTAGCCTAAGCAGGTTTCTTTATGCTGGCTTTATTTTGCATTCAGAAGGTGAGGGTACTCCATAGGCCCACTGACCACTCTGACTGCAAGACATGAAAAAGTAATCAAAGGTTAGTATTCCTCCTGGAAAATACCCTAGGAAGTAGGTTCACTATGCCCTTGGTCCCTGTTGCTTTGCTCTTTTTTCTTGGAGGTAGAAAGAAGGCCTTGAATTGGTCTGAGAATTGGAGTGAGATCAGTTAGTATCTCCACTAATTTCCTCACATTAATTTTTCTGTTCACTCCAGAATCAAAGTGCTACTGTTTGCTTTCTTTGAAAATCTTGCTCTTGCCTTCATGAAGCCATTTATCTCATTCTTAGCTTCTTTGTGCCACTTGGAACCAATATAATCAAAGTTTATATTTTCTTGGCAGAGCTAAAGATATTATATGCAGAGCCCATAGACACAGACAATAGTGTGGTGAAGGCCAGAGGAGAGTGGGTGGAGGCTGGGTGGGCAAAGGTGGGGAAAATGGGGGACATCTGTAATAGTGTCAACAAATCAAATTAAAATATTTGTTTTCAATATTGAATCAATTAGTCATTGACTTGCATCAAGACAGTACTTCATCTGCTCTAACCTGTGTGACTCAGTTGGTTGAGCATTGTTCCATGCACCAAGAGGTTGCCGGTTTGATTCTGGTCAAGGCACATGCCTCGGTGTGCCTCTGTCCCCAGTAGGGGATGTGTAGGAGGCAGGCAGTTGATGTTTCTCTCTCTTCCTCTCTCTTCCCCTGTCTCTCTAAAATATCTATACAACACAAATTAAAAAAAGACACATATACAAGACAATACTTCATCCACTTGTTCATTTTTATTTTTGAAGATCCTGTTGTTGTCAGGCCCTGTGCCAGGCACTGGGGCTAGAGTGGTGAATGAGATAGATGGGGAGATGGTCACATGGTGAAGAAAGAGACAAAATGCTAAGAGGAAATGAGAAGGGAGAGACAGGGAAGAGTCAGATCATGCAGGGCCTTGTAGATTATAGGAGTTTGGATTTCACTCTTAAGATAATTGGTACCACGGGAGGATTTTTAAGAGCAGACTGACATGATCTGATTTACACTCTTTGAAAGATTACTGTGGCTTGATGGATGGGGAACAGATTTGTGAGGTCAAGAGTATCAGAAAGAGGGCCAGTGTGCAAGCTATTGAAGATGTCAATGAAAAGGAGACATATTTTGGCTGAGTCTCAGGAAGGCCCATTTTTAATTTATCAGTGGCACCCTTAGTTTTTAATGTGCTGAAGCATACTTTTAAGGACAGAATTAATCTTTTATCAGATGTACTATGGATGCTGTTGGTTTTGTTATTTTAGGAAAATGTTCTTGTGTTGTTTTAGAATTAATACTATCCACATACCTTTATTTTTCAATATATATCCAGAATATCTGAGTCACTAATATTAAAGCTAATGCAAAAGAGATATAAGTTGTTATTCTTTGAAAAACTAACAGAAGTGTTCAACTTGATTTTAGCTTGATTATGAGCAAAGTGAATCTGAAATTAAGCTTATGACAGTGAATATTTGGATCTTTTGTAAGCTACAACTTTGTGGAACAGTGAAGAAAATGTTAGCACAATTGCAAGATCATTTTATACATGGAAACTTTTTGGAGGTGGGGGGAGACAAAAAGGAATTTCATCCTGCCCTTTGTTTAAATATATCAGGGCCTGGTACAAATGCCAAAAGCTGTCAGTGTAACCTCTTTATAGCACCGAGGCCTCAAGTTTCACATGGCTAAGAGTCATTCAGGGGCTTGTTAAAAATACAGATTCTTGGGCTTCACCCCGTTGGCTCTGAGTTTTTAATAAATTTCTTGGGATTCTAATAGGTATCGCATTAGTCAGTGTACTCCAGGGAAATAGAATCAGTATGAGGTGTGTGTGTGTGTGTGTGTGTGTGTGTGTGTGTGTGTGTATGTATGTGTGTTTGTAAAGAAATTAATGTAAGGAATTGGCTTGTGATTATGGAGGCTGAGAAGGCCCCAAATCTGCAGTTGGTAATCTGAGACACATGAAAGTTGATAGTATACTAGAGGCCCTGCGCATGAAATTTGTGCCTGCGCCCTCTCACAGTCTGGGATATACACTGAGTGGCCAGATTATTATGTGTTCAGAGATCATAATAATCTGGCCACTCAGGGTATTTTATACTTATTAGCAATAAAATGGGGAATGCCACGAAGGCAGGAGAAGCTCCCGCTACCGCTACTATGTTTATCAGCCTGTGAGCCTGGCTTCTGGTTGATTGGTGCTCCCCCTGTGGGAGTGCACTGACCACCAGAGGGCAGCACCTGCATTGAGCACCTGCCCTCTGGTGGTCAGTGTATGTCATAGCAACTGGTTGTTCCGTTTGGTTAATTTGCATATTGGCCTTGTATTATATAGGATAGTATCATTCTAGTCTGAGTCCAAAGGCTTAAGAAATGGGAGAGCTGATGGTGTGAGTTCCAGTACAAGTTTGAGTCTGAGGGTAGGAGATCTATGTTCCAAGTCTGAGAGAGCCAGAGAGAGAGAACAAATTCCTTCTTATTCAGCCTTTTGTTCCATTAAGGGGGTTGGATAAGAGAGCCCCACCCACATTGGGAAGGGCATTCTTGCTTTACTCTGTCTTTTCGGATGTTAATCTCATCTAGAAATGCTCTCACAGACACACCCAGAATAATGTTTAACCAAATATCTGGGTACCTCCTGGCATTGTCAAGTTGACATAAAAAATTAACCATTATACCATCCAAATCAGAAGAATTTGAAGCAGTGAGGAACAAAACTAGATTTGTTGGAGGAAACACTGGAAGGGAGAAAGACACCTTATAAAGAGATCATTGTTGCACTTTAGGAACCAATTGTAAAGTTTTAATTATAAAAAAATGCCCAGACTAGGCAGACCCATAGACAGAAAGTTGCCAGGCAGTTGGGGCAGCAGATGGAATAGGGGAGTGATAGCCAATAGAGGCATGGGGTTTCTGTTTTCAGTGATGAACATGTTTTGAAATTTTATATTAGTGATGGTTGCACAACCTTGTGAATATACTGAAAACCACTGAACGGTAACCTTTGAAAAGGTGAATTTTATAGTATGTGAATTATATGTCAATAAAAATATGTGTTGAAAGATGAAGAAGTGGAAGTAGATGGTGTTGACATCTTTGAGATATTTTCTATGAAGTGGAAAAACGGGATGATAGAAGGGGTATGGGATGGAGGGAGGATTTCAAAAGCCCACAAGGAATACTTCAGCATGTGTGCAAACTGATTCAAATGATCTAATGGCGAGGGAAATATGAATGGTGAGAGCTGGGCAGAGGGAATCTGAAATGCATCGGTATGCCCCTAAACAACTTGTTTTACGTCTCTTCCCCAGGTGACAGATCAGTCCGTGAAAGCCTTTGCTGAGCACTGTCCGGAACTTCAGTATGTTGGCTTCATGGGCTGTTCGGTAACTTCTAAAGGAGTCATTCACCTAACTAAGGTAGGTGCCCTGCTACTTACCCTCAGGGTTTCCAGGTGCCATTGATAAAGTACTACATGAGAAATAAATCATTATTGAAGCATGCTAGTATTTGATAAAGTTAAAACCAGTGTAAGTCAATAATGCCAAACCCAACCTTTCTAAAATGGATTACTTATTTTTTTTTTTTGCTTTTTTATTGCTAATCAGTATGAAATACACTGAGTGGCCAGATTATGATGATCTCTGAACACATAATAATATGTCCATTCAGTGTATATCCTATATAATAAAGGGCTAATATACAAATTGTCTCCTCAACTAGGATTTTGACCAGCGGGCAGGCCAGCCAACTGCCTGTGTCCCCTCCCCCTGGCCAGGCTGGCCGGACCCTACCAATGCACAAATTCATGCACCAGGATTATAATATATATATATATATATATATATATATATATATATATATATGCACATATACACACACACACACACACACACACACACACACACACACATACACTGAGTGGCCAGATTATTATGTGTTCAGAGATCATAATAACCTGGCCACTCAGTGTATATGCATGAAATAAACTGATATATGTGACAAGAATTATTTAAATGGTAACAGTAATGTATTGCATTTAGAAGGTGTTTTGATTGAAGTTTTAAGTGTTTATGTGTCATTAGGTCCTCTAAACATTTGGCTTTTAAGAAAAGAATGTGGTCACTGTGTATTTTTAAGCTGAGTATCTAAGGTGAAAGAGAGGTGAATGTACCTATATAGAAAAGTAATCTTAAAGCTTTCACATACACCAAATATATGAAATCTCATATTTTAGCAATGCTAGTTCCTTTGTAATCTTGCACTTATGTGTCATCTCTTCTGCTTCCCAGAGCTCTAAAATAATTAGCATTAATTCTTACATGTACTGAGAAAAACTGGTTACTATAAAGTTTACCTGTGTATTGTCTGAAATTGTCACTGCATAGGTTTTAACTGTTTTATATAGTACAGTGGTACCTTGAGATACGAGTTTTATTCGTTCCATAACCTTGAGGCATGGGAAACTATGAGACGCTTGAGTCCGGGTAAACTAGTGGGTTGTGTGCAGCCGGCCGATCAGCGTGATTACTCCTATCTCAAATGTTGCTCGTATTTCAAAGCAAAAATCGCTTGCTCAATGGCTCCTATCTCAAAATCTCGTATGTTAGGGCACTCGTATCTCAAGGTACCACTGTACTTAGAATGAATCTTTCCTTTTCCACTTAAAAGCTGAGATTCAATTCACTACTGTTAGAAAACAGCTGTGTTAGCAGCACAAGGCTGATATAAAACAGGTAAGATCTCATGTTTGTTTGGGCTTGGTCTCTTCAGGTCTCTTTAAGCTTATAGTTTAGCAGTAAGTAATGTTTTCTTTTTTTTTCTCTAGGTAAAGACCGACTTTTGAAAAGTCTCCCAGGACTGTAGCAATAAAGCACAGTAGATAGGAGCCTGGGCTCTGTTGTTAGCTTAGGGTTGAAGCTCAGCTGTGCCACTTACTAGATAAGCCAAAAAAAAATTTTTTTTCAGGGTGTTAATTGGAGTAATATATGCAAGGTGCTTGCCTCTGTATCGAGATTGCAATAAGTACTAAGTAAATGTTAGTTACTAATACATATTAGTATATGTGCTATGATACCTAAATTGCTGGAAAATTCAAGTAAACTTTGAAAAATAAATCAAATTACTGTTTTAGTCTGGTGTATCTAAAACAGAGGCTGTGATAGTCCTATATCTTAAATGACTGAACAGCTTTAATTTTATTTTGAGGATCAGAACTTGAGGCCAGTGGAGAGAAAGGCACCTTTTTCTCAATTATTGCTCTATGAGATCATCTTAGTATAACCATATCTAACCGTGATTTTTTATTAATTTCATGTAAACATGCCTGAACATCTTGGCAGATGAATGTTTTTTAATCACATCTTTGCTGTTTATAGTGTAAAGTAGAAGTACCTTCAGAGGAGCAGATCATGCACAAGTGTTACAATGACCATATGTGAAAATTTACCATCACTAGAAATTATACTCATTAAAGGCAAAACAAGACTTATTGGATCATTAAGTGCTTCTCTGAGCATTTTGAGATTAGCCAAAAAATTATGGTACACTGGTACATAAAAGATCAGAATCATTCTCTGACAAAATAGTAGCTACAGCAAATGTCTGCACTGGAATGGTTGGAAAGATGGGGTCCATATTTGGGAAGAAGTGATAAGAACTTTTGTGATCTTTATTTAATAGTTGAGGATGTTAGTGAATTGTTGTATGTGGCAGAATTTAATCTCCTCCATCACAGATGTGTTCTTTTTTATTGCAATGTACCTATTTATAAACATAAAATATGTTCATCTTGCTCTCTTGCTCTTCCTTCTACTTTTTAAAAACAAGTTTAGCCAATTACAAATAAATAGTTAACCTCTAGTGCCTAAATATTATTTGCCACTATAGGGACTAGTAGAAACATGTCAAAAAGACCCAAAAGCCAGTATGTAGTAGCTCTCACTGGCCTAAGTTGAGATACTTTGAGCCTCAAAAAGGAAAATTATTGCAATAGATTAAAACAAACAAAATGAATAAAAGTCATGAGTCCATAGTGATATATAAAGAACAAAACAAAAATGGATTTCTTCTTTCAGCTAAGATGGAATAATAAGGACCAGACTTACTCTCTTCCCTGAAACAACCCGGTCCCCCTACCCCCTACTTCTCCCCAAAAAAGAACAACAACACACTGACTGCTGGGGCTGACCAGCAGCGCCTGAACAACGGAGGAACAGATTACTCAGACACAGTTTGGCTGTGCACGAGAGGGCTAAGGGGCCCCTGACTCCGGTGGCCAGAGCCGCCTCTATTGCTTGTCTCTTTAGGCCTTTATTGGAATTTTTATCTTTAGATACAATCAATAGGGTGAGCCATCTTTGTAAGACACCTGTTTACATTGTCCTCTTGGCAAAGGCATCTAGGGATTAAGCATAAGGATTCCAGTAAACACCTGGTGGTCTGCACATGCACAGGCTTGTTTGAAAAGGTCAAGGAATAATTAGGGGTGCTGCCTTTGACACGCTCCCCTAAGTCGGAATTCCGATAGGGCAGGTGGCCTTTCACACGCTTCCCTTTTACCAGAATGTCCTTTTTACAACTTTCCAACTAAGTCTCTTGTGCTCCCCAATATACCAGACAAAATATATGAAACAACAGTCTTCAAGACGCTGGATATCAAGGACAATGATCCCTGAGATATGAGAGACAAACAAGAGAAGTCCTGTGATTGCCTCTATCTAATGCATTGAAAGAGGTTCCAACTCACGGCACTGGAAGTGCGACCGGGAGAAACTCAGTTCACTGTCAGAGTTGAGACAGAAAAGAAAGTCCAGGGAGACCACAGCAGCCAGAATTGAGAGGCCAGAGTACCAGGGTGGCAAGAACCACATAGAGGACCTCAGAGATCTGTGGGTCCCGTGTGCATCCAACCCTATATAACCCATGAGTAAAGCAGAAATCAAAAGAGAAATTAGAAAGTATTTTGGAATGAATGATAATGAAAACACAACGCATTAGATTTAGTGCGATGCTGCTAACAAGCTCTTTTGGAAAAATTAAGGTAGTACTCCTCTTACCCATCTGTGGATTCAGTTACCTGCAGCCAACCATATTCTGAAAATATTGGATGAAAAATTCTAGAGATAAACAATTCATATGTTTTCAGTTTAAATGTGTTGTTCTGAGTAGTGTGATCAAGTCTCAGGCCATTCTGATCCGTCCCTCCTGAGATGTATATATAATACAAGGTGATATTTTGAGAGACAAAGAAACTACATTCACAGAACTTTTGTTACAGTTTAGTACAGTAATTATTCGATTATGTTGTTAATTTCTTATCTCACTTAAAACTTAAACTTTATCATAGGCAT
Organism: Lasiurus borealis; assembly: GCA_004026805.1. Taxonomy (NCBI): domain Eukaryota; kingdom Metazoa; phylum Chordata; class Mammalia; order Chiroptera; family Vespertilionidae; genus Lasiurus; species Lasiurus borealis. Next base: position 6,574 of record PVJN01029553.1, on the reverse strand, counting down.
TTATGTATATGGAAAATAAATCCACATAGGGAATTTGGTACTATCTCCAGTTTTAGGCATTCTCTGGGATCTTGATATGTATCCTGTGCAGAGAAGGGGGGGGGGGGACTACTGTAGTAGCACTGACTGCCTATATAAGGAAAAAATGAAAGGTCTCAAATCAATAACATACCTTTTGACATGAGACAAAAAAGAAAAAGAACAAATTCAAAGTAAACAGAGGGAAGGAAATGATAAAATTCAAAGCGGAAATAAATGATATGGAAAATAAAAATTACAGAGAAAGTTAATAAAACTAAAAGCTATTTTTTAAAAAAATTGACAAAGTTGATAAATTTCTATTCAGACTGATTAAGGAAGAGAGAGAGAGATAGAGAACACACATTGCCAGTGTCACAACTCAGAGGAGTGACATAACTTACAGATTCTCAGAGTATAACAAGGGGATATTATGGACATCTTTATGCCTATAAATTCAACATATTCTTTGAAATGGAAAATTTATTTGAGAGATACAAACTACCAAAGCTTACTCAAGAGAAAATAGATTATCTTAATACCCCTATATCTCTGAAATAAATTGCATTTGTAGTTAAAAACCTTCTCTCCAGTAATACTCAAGGCTCACATTGCTCACTGGTGAATTCTACCAAATATTTGTTAATATATTAAAAACATTATCAGTAAGAAATGTATACTTAAGGATTTACTAGTGAATGTTAGGGATTTGGTTTAAAATACTAAAAAGTGGGTAAAAAGAAGGAAAAGAGAAAATGGATAGGCCAGTAAAAGAGACAAAAAATGACAACATAGAGATAATTTAGCTGGGCTATAGGGCATGGGAATTGATGAACAATTCTCACTACATTTTTTATTTAAAATTTTTTCATTTTAAGAAAAAAGCCTGCAAGGTGTCAGTTTAAAATGTTATTAATGTAACATTATAAAATCATACTATTCAATATCATAATTTTAAAAATTTATATTTATTTTTGAAAGTATCACATATATTCTCCTTTTCCCCCCACTGGCCCTCTCCACACTGGAACCATTCCTCCCCCCACAAGCTTTACTATCTTACTGTCTGTGTCCATGGGTTATGCTACTGTTATGAATCGTAATGTAAATATCTGTGTTTTCCGATGGTCTCAGGTGACCTTACTAGCAGCTCTCAACCTGTGGGCCCCACAGATTGGGAACCACTGCTGTAGAGCCTAAGCTTGAGAACCGCTAGCAGGGTCACTTAAGACTATCAGAAAACACAGATATTTACATTACGATTCATTAACAGTAGCAAAATTGTAGTTATGAAGTAGCAACCAAAATAATTTTATGGTTGGGGGTCACCACAACGTGAGGAACTGTATTAAAGGGTCATGGCATTAGAAAGGTTGAGAACCACTGCATGCTATCTCATAGGGTAAGAGATCTTAATTTTTTTACAGCTGCATAGTATTCTATGGTATAAATATACCACAGCTTTTTCATCCACTCATCTATTAATGAGCACTTGGGCTATTTCCAGATCTTAGCTAATATGAATGTAAGAGTACACATATTCTTTCTGATTGGCATTTCAGGCTTCTTGGGATATATTCTTAGAAGTGGGATTATTGGGTCAGATAGCAGTTTCATTTTTAATATCTGAGAAAACTCCACACTGTTTTTTATGATGGTTGTACCAGTCTGCATTCCCACCAGCAATGTACTAGGGTTTCCTTTTCTCCACATAATAGCATTAGAGATGCTCAGCATAAAATTTAAGAATATATTAACCTAATATTAATTTAAAAATGAGTTGAACAAATAGGCTTATGAAGTGTGCAATGTCAAATGGCTAATTACTTGAACAAATAGGCTTATGGAGTGTGCAATGTCAAATGGCTAATTACTTTTACATATAGTTGGAGTGCAAACCTCAAAAATGCTGTGGGTTTCTGAATTTTATGCCACATATCCTTTATGAATTAGTTTATATTAGATCAGTTCAAATACTTACAACTAGTCAGGAAGATTTTATTTTAAACTAAAGGCCCGATGCATGAAAATTGTGCAAGAGTACGCTTTCCTTCCCCTGGATGCTGGCACTGGCTTCCCTGCTTTCCTCACAGCCCGGCTTTGTCTAAAAGGATGTCAATCTAATTAGCATATTATGCTTTTATTATTATAGCTGACTATTAAGGAAGATGGCAAAGAAGTTTTGACAAAAATGTTTATTTTTAGTATAAACTATGTGAAATTTTTATATTTTTCATAATTTAGGGATAGATATATTTTTAGATTGTTTATTTTAAAGTTTTGACTGTTTATTAAGTAACTGAAGGCCCAGTGCACAAAATTTGTGCACAGAGGAGTTATGTGTCCCTCAACCCAGTTTGTACCCTCTCTCGGTAGGATCGGGCCTAACCAAGCAGTCAGACATCCCTCTCATAATCCAGGATTGCTGGCTCCCAACTGCTCACCTGCCTGCCTTCCTGATTGCCCTGTACTGCTTCTCCCTTCCAGCCTGATCACCTCTTAACCACTCCCCTGCCAGCCTGATTGATGCTTAACTGTATTCCTGCCAGCCACTTTGCCCTTAACTGCCCTCCTCTGAAGGCCTGGTCACCCCTGCAGGCCCAGTTGCCCCCAATTCCCTCCTCTGCCAGCCTGGTCAACCCTAACTGCCCTCCCCTGCAGGCTTAATCACCCCCAACTGCCCTCTCTTGCCAGCCTGGTCTACCCTAACTGCTCTCCCCTGCAGGCTTAATCACCCCCAACTGCCCTCTCTTGCAGGCCTGGTCCCTCCCAACTGCCCTCCCCTGCTGGCCTGACCACTCACAACTACCCTCTCTTGAAGGCCTGGTCCCTCCCAACTGCCATTCCCTCTGGCCATCTTGTGTCCACATGGGGGCAGGATCTTTGACCACATGGGGGCAGCCATCTTGTGTGTTGGAGTGATGGCCAATTTGCACATTACTCTTTTATTAGATAGGATAGAGGCCTGGTGCATGGGTGGGGGATGGCTGGTTTGCCCTGAAGGTTGTCCCAGATCAGGGTAGGGTTTCCCTTGGAGTATGGGGTGGCCTGGGCGAGGGCCTGTGGTTGTTTGCAGGCTGGCCACAACCCCTAGCAACACAAGTGGAGGCTCTGGTATCTGGGATTTATTTATCTTCTATAATTGAAACTTTGTAGCCTTGAGTGGAGGTCAAGGCAGGCCAGGGCTGAGGGAGCTTGGCTTCCTCCATTGCTGGGGGCAACTCAAGGCTCCTTCTCTCTCCAGCTTCCTGGCTGCTGCCATTTTTGTTGGGATTTATTTATCTTCTATGTGGAAACTTTGAAGCCTTGAGTGGAGGCCTGGGCCTGCCAGGGTGTTTGGAAAGCTTGGCTTCTTCCATTGCCGGGGAAACCCAAGCCTCCTGCTTGCTCCGTTGCTGCAGCCATCTTGGTTGGGTTAATTTGCATACTTGCACCTGATTGGCTGGTGGGCGAGGCTTGTGGGTGTAGCGGGTGATGGTTAATTTGTGTATTACTCTTTTATTACGTAGGATAATATTAATTCTTTACTACATTAAACCTTGTTGCTTCAGTTATTCAGTTTGTATAAAGGAATGGACTTCTTGGGATATGCCAGGTATGGGCTTAATTGAAGATTTTTATGTTTATTAGTTTTTATCTTTATACAGTTTTGGGGAAGATAACACCTAAATAACATGCCCAAGGTTCTGATATTTTTTAAGACCATAATCACATTTAAAGAACTTTTTAAAACATCTCATATTTTAAAAGTACTTGTGCTTGAAAATATGAAATGTTTTCTAAAGGAAAAGAAAAATTATTATTTTTTAGTCAATTTAACATAAGTAACTGAAAGTATGTTCATTCATGCAGCTAACTCAATTTTCATCTTCATTTTCTTACTTATTCAGAGACTAGAACTAAAATATGGACTTTTTTGCTTTTTAAATTTCCAAACAATTGATCATTTTAGACTGTCTTGTTCTAACGCAGTGCTTTTCAATTTTTTTACATGAGGAACTGTATTAAAGGGTCTTGGCATTAAAATGGTTGAAAATCGCTGTTCTAAAGGAAGAACATAAGTCTTATTTTGCTACTTTAGGGGTGATATTGCTATTTAGTCAGAGATTATAATTTATTTGTTTCTGATTAATTATAGTACTTGAGTGATGTTTTGTATGTGAAAAATACATATTCTTAAATTCATTAAGCTCTGAAATACTAATATTCTGTAGGGAGTATGACCCTGGGAATATTATGAAGGGGTCTGTGTATGATCATGTATTTTGGTTCTTTTTGGTTCTTCTTTAGGAGTTTAGTTAAGCCAAAAAACAAGTGTTGAGAATATCAGTGCTTGGTCTGGTCCATTAATATTTTTCTTAAACGTTTGGAACAGCAAACCACATATTGCTGTCATTAGAGCTAATGTGTAACCACTGATTGTAGGACTTGAGCAAATCACCTAATCTCTTTGCCTCAGTTTCCTTACCTTTAAAGTGAAGATAATAATAGCACCTGTCTTTTTTAGGGTTGTAGAGGCAGAGTGCTTCACACATTGCTAAAGAAACAGATGAAAAATAAAATTAATTAATTACTGAGAAAAACATTAATTGCAGTGTATGAAAGTTCTTATGTCTTTAGTCCTAATCCACTTAATATTCTTTCATTAAAATAAAAATGAAAAATAATTTTCGTGAAAATATATCTTCCTTAAAAACTTCATGAACCTTGTTTCTACCTAAAGGTCAATGCTGGATGTTAAGATTAATAACTGTTTGTCTGCTCTCTCTTTTTTTTTTTTGTTCTTTTTCCATGCTGACCTTTTAAGGATTATTTAATGATTTATTTAAGTTAACATACTGAACACCTAAAATCATAGTTTTTGATAAAAGTATTTTAAAAATTCCTACATAGCAATACACAGGGGAATTTTTAAAATACTTCTATCAAAACATGATTTTTTGAATCAGGGGAATACACTGTTGTTCCTTAATATTATTACACAAATTAGTGACTTTGTTTTTTATTTTTCTAAATCAATACAGGCAATGTCTACATAAGTTGTATCAATTTACAATATTTATTTTTTCATTCTAACTCAGTGATACCCATTCACTGGGGTATTTTTTTTATATTTTATTATTCTGTTACTCATACTCTAGTCATAATATATATGTGTTTGTGCTACATTTTCATTTCAGCAGCTGCAATAGCAGAGTGTGTTAATGTGACACTAGTAGAATAAATGAATTCATCTTTCAAAATCACTCAGTTTGTGGAAGTTCTTACAAGTGAAATGAACAAATGAGTTTCTTTGTCACATCTTTTCTTGATAAAATGGTTGCGTTAGGCTTCATTTAAATATATAAATATGAAATGAGGAAAGTTGGCAATCTATTTTGAAAGGGCCTCTCTTGGATCTTGGCTTTATATTTTAAATATTATTTCACTCTGCTTATATTATCCTCAGTTCACTCTTTGAATTTTTATTACACACTTGTTTCTAAATTGTGGGTTTCAAATGTTCTTGTAAAAATGGATTTCAACTATATCTGGTCTCTTAACACATGAGGTCAGTCTTTATCCAAGAAAGACGTTAGGAGTTGTTGCTTTCATGTCCTTTTAGATTTTCCATTCATTCACACTGTTTTTTTGACAGAAATTTTATTTAAGGATTGGTGTGAGTCTCCCCTACTCATTCTCATGGTTTATGTGTGAAATGTGATACTGGACACAGATAGGATCTCATCTCTAAATCAATAGAACAGACTATATGAATTAGGGAAACCAGGTTTGAAGCTCAATGAGAGTAGACATAATGTAACTTAATGAAGAAATTTACTACTGAGGAAAATAAAGTAAGCTGATCTAATTTATTATTTTAAAATAAACAGTTGCTAAGAATTACAGTTAATATAATCTAATTAATTTAAAGCATATTCAATTGATAACAAAACATTGACACTTACATTGACTTACTAGTTTTGAATATTTATAACAGTGTTTTATTTAGGCACTATTTTCACTTGACCTGGGCAGATCAGCCAGAGGAAGTGCCTGCATGTGTACATATTATATATAGATTCTCACACACATTTAAACTTAGTACATGCCCATCCTATATCAATTGGTCATCAATAGAGAATCCAAATAACCTGATTTTTGTTTACAGTTTTGTTTAACATTGCATGATGTTTATAATGATGATGTCCAGGGGCTCCTGGATGCTGAAAGGAAGACTATGTGTCTTTATTGTAGTTGTGTTCTTTGAAAATAGAGGATTATTTTCCATAGTAACTCTGTATTAGTCAGAGGTTAAGTTCTTTATGCTACAGTAGGAGTGTGTGTTCTGAAATTTTAACTTGGAACCTCAATATATAACCAGAATTTAAAGTCTATATATTGTTACTCATTTTCCATATACTTTTTGGAACTAAAGTTTGGTTCTGATCTCCCTCTTCTGCAGACACACTGGCCCAATCATAGAATCCAACAGAGTCCGTTGACTAAAGGCAATTGAGTTCCTCACATGTTTGCTCTCCAGCCCAGAGGTATCACAGGCATTTACACAAAAGTT
>PVJN01029552.1:0-26324 GCA_004026805.1 Lasiurus borealis | reverse complement strand
TCCATGAAGACAAAGAAATAGACCAAGTAAAAGGAAGATATAAAATCCAAGAAATAAGGAATTTAATGCAAGGGGGGAGAGCAAGGGGAGAGAATAAAAGATAGAGAAAAGGAGGGAGGAGCAAAGCATATGTTCAAAGGCATAAACTTTATAGAAAGCTGTGTTACAGTTTTGTGAGACAGCTTGGGTCTAAAATAGTCTCAGGAACCTATAATATGATTAAAAAACTTGTAAAGAGGAGGGGAAGAGAGATGTAATCAAAGTACAATACAAATTTAAACTATAATATTGATGTATCAGAAAAGCATCATGTAACTATATTGGTGGAAGAGGAGGAAAAATAGGTGTATGCATGGAAATTAGGGTTGAGGAGACTAGTATAAAAGAGATAATTCTAATCGTTCATAGAAAAAAGCTAACAGATAATGTCTAAAATTGAAAACAAAAGTGCACTGAACTAGCAATAAAGTATAGTATTAGAAATTAGGAGGTAAACAACTAAAAAAATTGAATATTAATGTTTATATGAACAGAATAAGGGGACAGGAGTTTGTCTACTTGTTTTTAGGCTTGTTTGTTTTAGGCTTACTATACAGGTTGGCTTTTAAATTCAAACATAAGTATTACCTTGAGAACAATAATTAATTTTTAAGTAAATAAAATAAAAGATAAGGAGTTTGGATAATGTATACAGTGTTCTAACAAATTAGGACATATGAAAGTCAAGCTATATTTTCTTTATTAAAATTAAACAATAACTTTAGAGAGGATCCAAGATGGCAGCATAGGTAAACACCTACACTGCTGCCTCGTACAACAATTTCAAAACTACAACTAAAAGACAGAACAGACATCATCCAGAACCACAGGAAGGCTGGCAGAGTGGAAATTCTACAACTAGAGGGAAAGAGAGGGGCTCAGGGAGACCCAGAGGAGCTGCAAAAAGCTGAGGTAAGGAAACCCGCGCGTGTGGAGAGAGCAAATGACGGCGAATCTGGCTGGCCTTCTCTGGCGGGAGGGAGGCAGAGACTCTCAAAGGCATTGAACTCCTTATCCTACTATACTAGCCTCTGACCCAGCTGAAACTCATTCAGGAGGGAGTTTGGACTGTGAAGGGGGACAAGTGCACAGAAATTTAGGAGAGTCAAGGGAGAGCAGAAGTCTGGTGGCGTGCACGGCACTGTGCCGCAGAGGACAGACTGCTGATTGTGTCACTGGCTTTCATGAGAGGGCGAGAGACAGACCCTCCCAACTGTGCCACTTCTAACTTCACTCAGCCCCAGTTTCAGGTGAAACCCTGAGGACCCAGACTCATGTGGTACCATAGCACAGGGGAGCCGGAAAGGCAGCAGTCTAGAGGCACTGTGACAGAGAGCGCAAGCACAGGGACCGCTCCAGTGACTACCCAGTCACGTGAGACTCAGGGGCCATGGAGGGTGGCCCGACTGGAAGGCAAGGCTGTCCCTTAAGCCCTGAGACTCCACCCATCCCAAGCTCAAGAGAGGCTTTTGTGGTTTTTCAAGTCTGGTATCATAAGGCTGAATCCAACACAGAAGTTCTCCCAGCATAGTAAAAATGCCGAAACAAGGGAAGGGATCACAAACAAAAGAAATGGAGAAAAAAAAAGACTGGATATAGAGTTCAAAACCAGGCTTATAAGGTTTTTCAAGAATATGCTAGAAAAGATGGGTGAATTTATCAAGTCCCAAGAGGAGATGCAAAAGGACCAACTAGAGATGCAAAAGATCCAACTAGAGATGATAAAGGACCAAATAGAAAATAAACATACACTGACTGAAAAAAATATATATTATACAGAGACCTAACACCAGACTAGCGGAAGGCAAGAATCAAGTCAAAAATTTGAAATATAAAGAATCAGAAAACACTCAACTGGAAAAGCAAGAAGAGAAAAGAATCCAAAAATGTGAAGATAATGTAAGGAGCCTCTGGGACAGCTTCAAGCATACCAACATCAGAATTGTGGGGGTGCCAGAACAAGAGAGAGAGCAAGATACTGAGAACTTATTTAAAAAAATAATGACTGAAAACTTCCCACATCTGGTAAAAGAAATAGACTTACAAGTCCAGGAAGCACACAGAACCCCATATAAAAGGAATCCAAAGAGGACTACACCAAGACACATCATCATTAAAATATCAAGAGCAAAAGACAAAGAGAGAATATTAAAAGCAGCAAGAGAAAAACAGTTCATTACCTACAAAGGAGCACCCATACAACTGTCAGCTGATTTGTCAACAGAAATGATGCAGGCCAGACGGGAGTGGCAAAAAATATTCAACATGATGAATAGCAAGAACCTACAACCAAGAATACTCTATCCAGCAAAGCTAACATTCAGAATTGAAGGGCAGATAAAGAGCTTCACAGATAAGAAAAAGCTAAAGGAGTCCATCAACTCCAAACCAGTATTATGTGAAATGCTGAAAGGTACTCTTTTAGAAGAGGAAGAAGAAAAAGGTAAAAGATAAAAAATTATGAACAACAAATACATACCTATCAACAAGTGAATCTAAAAATTCAGTGAATTAAAAATTTGATCAACAGAATAAACTGGTGAATATACTAGAATCAGGAGCACAGAAAGGGAGTGGACTGATAATTCTCAGGGGGAAAGGGGGAAGAGGGGTACAGGGCGTGACTGGACAAAAATCATACACCTATGGACTCATCAATTGGGGGAAAGGTAAGGGTAGAAGGAGGGGTGGGAGCAGGATGGAGGAGAGTTATGGAGGGGAAAAAAGAGAAACAAATGTAATAATCTGAATAATAAAGATTTTTAAAAAAACAATAACTTTAATAAATTCCCTAACTTTATACACTGCTAAATGTACTTTGTGATTTTCATAATATACAAACACGTATTTCAGGCCAAATCAGATAAAACTTTTTTAAATTTTGAGTTGAATGGGAGCCAAATTATTTTGGTTACTAAGGCACCTGTTAGGTTGTGTTATGATTATTATTACTATATATGGAATCTTCCTAAATTATAGTGGCTTAAAGCAACGGTGACCATCTTATTATCTTTCTTAGTTCTGGGTTTCTTACTAGGAATTTCTCATGCAATTATATTCAGATGAAGAGGGAAGCTGAGGTTAGAGTAATCTCAGAGACTTCCTCACATACGTGTAGTCCTTGAGACTGGCTGTTTTCTGAGACCTCACATCAGGCTGTCAGATGACATAGCTACTCATTTCCTGTCCCTGTGGTCTGGCTTCCTCACAGCACTGCAGTTGAATTTTAAGAGTCTGTATCCCAAGTGGACAGGAAGAAGTTTGATCACCTTTTATGACATAACCACCCAAATCACATAGCCTCACAATCCCCCTAAAATCCAAAGGAATGAAAATTAGATCCCCACTTCACAATACGAGTATCAATGTCACATTGTAAGAAGAGAATGTGGGACAGGGGATCTTTTTGCAGCTATTTTGATATATATAATCTGCCACTGTTCTCTTTGTTCCAATGTTGAAGAATCTACATTCACATAAGGTTAAATAACCAGTAACAATCTTCTAAAGGAGAAATTCTTAGACCAGTGGATCTCAGATGGGGATATATGCACTTTGGAAGCATGAATAATTTTAAGGAAATAATTTCCAGATTCTAAGCTTCACATGTATTTTTTCCAAAATTTATCTGCCTGAGAATAGTCACACCAGTTGGTCATTTTTTAAAGGAGGTATGCCTGTTATCCATTTTACCATTTACTATGGTACATTGACCCTAAGTATAAAAAAATCTCCAGATCTTCAAACAATAGAGCAATTCAAAATATTGGTTTTAACACATTAATAAAAAATTTAAAAAAATATATTGGTTTAGTGTTAAGAAAGTAAATGACTAGTAACTAAGTCATAAAATCTAGAATTAGTTTTGCTACTTTGCCTTTAATGGAGTTGAAAAAAACTAATTAAGGTGACAGCTGGTAGATCATTTAAAATAATTTTTAATGATAGATAACTATGTAATTTTGGCATATAATTTGGAAGGAATTCAAATCTTTGTGTGACATTGCTGAAACAAAACTCTCATGTACTTATTTACGGGAATATGTTTTCTCAGATCTTTCATCCATAAAAGCAAAAATAGAATAGATTGATGCTGAACTTTGTCTCATTCTAGCAATAAATAATATGCAGCCACAGATACATATATTCATTAAACATAAAATAACACAACCATTGAAATAACGGATACATTTCTAATAAATGTTATCTTTATGTTTATTACCTAAATGTGCAGTTATTTATGTTGTTTAGATTAATTTTGTATTAAACAATGTAATAAAAATTCAATTCAAAAGAAATTTTAACACCTGGAGTTTAATGGTCACAAACTTTCATTATTTTTTCAATGTGCATGCATATTTTTATAGTATGAAAAAGTGATCACTAAAAGACTTTAAGGCATTTAAAAAATATATTAAACTAGAAAAAAATTCTATTAGAAAAGTGATTTGGAAATAAGAGTTCAGAGAGAGAAAAAATAAAGAATTTCCAATTGTTGCCGAAACCGGTTTGGCTCAGTGGACAAAGCTTCGGACTGTAGACTGAAGGGTCCCAAGTTCGATTCCGGTCAAGGGCATGTACCTTGGTTGCAGGCACATCCCCAGTAGGGGAGCATGTAAGAGGCAGCTGATCAATGTCTCCTTCTCATCGATGTTTCTAACTCTCTATCCCTCTCTCTTCCTCTCTGTAAAAAAATCAATAAAATACATATTTTTTTAAATTTCCGATTGTTAAAATGAGTTCATTCAAGTATTTTAATATGGGTTTTGGAGGGAATCAAATGGACACATTTGATTCAGTTGTAGGCTCTACCTGGCCAATCAATGTGTGTCTCTCACATTAGTGTTTCTCCCTCTTCCTTCCATTCTGTCTAAAAAATCAATGAAAAATATCCTTGGGTGAGGATTGACAAAAAATAAAAATAAAATAAACTTTACTTAGGACCATTGATTTAAAATCCTAAAATAATATGAAATATTAACTAATTTTACAGTGTATTTTACATCAGAGTTATATTTTGTTAGTTGAAAGAGCTTCTAAACATGCATATCCTGTTCAACTACATAGTTGTTTTTGCTATATATTTTGTGTGTAACTGTGAGGCAATTTAGTAGCACAATAAAAGAAGAAAATCTTGTTTTATTAAACCTGGCAGAAAATCGGTATGATTGAATTTTATTACTATGTCTAACACAAATTAATTAGAGCTGCTATTTCCAGTTTTACCTGGATTTTTTTTTTTAGATAGATGAAGCAACATGCCTAGAATCTAAAATCTGCATTGCTACATTTATAAGTATGTGTTATATAAAAATACAAAAACAAATGCTTTTCTTTTTTTAATATATTTTATTGATTTTTTACGGAGAGGAAAGGAGAGGAATAAAAAGTTAGAAACATTCATGAGAGAGACATCAATCAGCTGCCTCCTACATGCCCCCCACTGGGGATGTGCCCGCAACCAAAGTACATGCCTTTGACTGAAATCGAACCTGGGACCTTTCAGTCCGCAGGCCGATGCTCTATCCACTGAACCAAACCAGTTTGGGCTTTTTAATTCTTTTTAATATTATTAGTAATATTTATTGAATATAAGACCTGGAAATGCAGATAAGTACCCCTTGCTCTCTTTTCAGTGCCTCAATGCCACCAATAATGAGCTAGTATAGCCAGTCTCAACTAGTCTTAATGGTATTATGTGTCCCAGGACACACTATGGTGCTTGGCACACTATAAATGCTCAACATCTGATTGTCGAATTATTGAATGAATGAAATAACTGGGATTCTTCATTTAATGAATTGGCCACCACACCTCTTGTACTTTCAAATATTTTCTATTGAAGTGCAAATATAAATTATATCATCTAAACAATGGTTCCCATTAGTCATCTTATGAGTCTGACTGCATCAGTGACACTCAGAGTAGGTGTTATAAATTTAACTTCCTGTATCCCCATCTTATGTTACTAAATTACATACTTGAGGGGTGCAATGTCTTGGAATCTTCATTTTTAATAGGCTTCCCTGGTTATTGTCATACACAGAATTGACAAACTGGAGATTCAGTTTTGGAAATAAGAAAAGCCAGAGTTGATTCATTCACAGAATGAGAAAGCAGGAACTACAGAGTCTCAGGGGAAAACAAGTATCTGGTCAGGGTACCACTGCCGGTAATGAAACAACACTAAACCTTTGTCACTGTACTCAAGATTCAGATTTGGGAGCCAGGTGAAGGGGAACTATGGGGAAGGGGGGGAAAGAGGAACAAATGTAATAATCTGAACAATAAATATTTATTAAATTAAAAAAAAATCAGATTTGAGAAAGAGAGTGACTGCTGGTCCATGTTAGCCATGTTGGTATCCATGATTAGTATTTCCGCTGTACTGTATCCAATAGAGAAGAGGATTTTTCATATACATAAGTTAAAATGCTGCTAGCAATCAGTAAAGTTACCTAGGCAGCCAAAAATAATTACAAATATAAAGCTATACAAAATGGAATGGGGGTGCCATAAAGTAGCATAGCCTTGTCAACAGAGAACCAAACACTAGACTGTCACTCAACCTAAACGCAAGAATTTCTACAACAAAAGCAATTGGGTAATCTTGAAAATGTTCTCCTATCTTGAGTCTGTGGCTCTATATAACTAACTGAATTCCAAAATCATCCAATTCAGTTTTTAAAAATCAGTCCTATAGAAAAACTAGAATGCTATAGAAAAATTAAATAATTAACTAAATTTGTCACTTTTTGGTATTAAATATTTTAAATTGTGTCTGAGAATACTAGGTAATGTCTATTGTAGGGAAGAATAATCAATAATCATCTGCTTAGCTCTCTGCCCTTTTATCCAGTGTGACCTCTTCCACTTATCATGTGCCCATCACTATTTCATAAAAACAAAACAAACAAACAAAAACCTCAGTCATCTTATCTCCTAGCATTGTCAAATGAATAAATTGTTGAGGAACCATCTGTTCTCTCCCAAATGGCTTTTGCTCTTTGTTTTTTTTCCCATTAGTTTTCCCAAATGGCTTTTGTTTTGTTGTTGTTGTTGTTTTTCCCATTAGTTTTTGGCTAAAAAAAATTTTGACCTAATATGTGGCTCTGTAAATCTAATGTCCTTTCTTTCTTCTGACCTCTAAAATCTGAAGTTCAACCCCTTTGGCTTACAGGATCTCCAGAGTCTTGAGTAAGGATTCCTACTTCTCTTCATCCAGGAAGCTAATTAATAACTCTTTTTCTCCAACTTGTTTCACATCAGTGGATCATTTTTTAATCTCCATCAAGCAGGGAAGTTCAAGTATGCTCATAAATCTGTTACATGGTTGAATGTGGAGATGCTCAATGTTTAAGCAGGAAGTAAACATTGACAAAACATCCAAATAATTAAATAACTGCACACCCACATCATTTTTTAAAAATTTAAATGTATATGTGTTCAGCTTTTCTAACTCATGCCATTATTCTTTCAGTGATAGCATGGATATGGTACACTGCTCTGTGCAGAATACCTCATTACCTTTTCCAATATCTCATACAGTTCTTTGAATTTCATAGTATTTCCTAAAAATATCTTTTCACTAGGAGAGCCTAAAAGAACAGCACCCAAGAGAAAGTTATCTTTTCCATGACACTGATCTTAGTCAATAGACTCCAATGCATGATTGGGTTGCATGTGTTAATAAATCAACAAGCATTATATCTCTTCTCACCTGCACTTTACTCTTTTGTTTGCTTACTGACAGACTTAATGTTAAGCTTTGGTTTGTTTTGAGTTATTTTCGATATGTTTACCAATGGCCAATCTCTTCAAAAATTCATGCCTTCCGATGATCTATATAACTTATCCAGAAAAACAATTTCATTTTCTCAAGAAAAACATTACATATGTAATATCTTAGTTCTTAGACTATGAAAACCAACTTGTTGACAACATAATTAGGCTGAAGTTGACAGCTTTTATTGATGCCAGAAAGAAATCAAATGTAAAATAAGCCTGTAGTAAAAGTTTACTGGCTATTAATTTGAACCCTACTCACATAGGAGGTGATACTGATTAAAGCAAATTAAAAAAAAAAGATAAAAAGTAAATCTTATGCCACATGATTAACTCCTGAATATAGGCTGGTTTCAGGTACTAAAATAACCTGATAATTTTGAGAACTGTTAATGTCTACTGTAAAAGTATAGAAACTCAATATATATAATCCTTATCTGGCAAAAATATAGTTCCTGATTAAGAGTTGAGGGCAAAAAGAAAAATCTATAGCTAGATGCCAAAGGTAATCAGGGCAGAAACACTGCAAAGGATCACTCTATTAGTCAGGGTTCTCCATATAAACTGAGCCAATAGTAAAATGAGATATAATATAAGAAATAGACTCACTATGGAAGCTGAGAAGTACCACTATCTACTAGTCTGCACACTGGAAACTCAGAGAAGTCAGTGGAATAAATTTCAGTCTACATTTAAAGACCTGAGAACCAGAAGCACTAATGATGTGAGTCCCAGTCCAAGCACAGGAAAAGACTGCTGTCTCAGCTCTCAGTCAGGAAGAGAGAATTGAATTCATCTTTCCTCCACCATTTTATTCCACTCAGACCCACAAGGTTTGGATAATGCCTCACATTGGCAAATGGCAATCGCTTTGCACAATTTACCCATTCAAATGCTAATCTCTCCTGATAGCACCCTCACAGACACACCCCAAAATAATGTTTAACCTGGTCATTCAGTGGTCCTGTCAACTTGGCACATAAAATTAATCATCACAGGCACTGATCTTAGCATTAGAAGATTTAATTTAAAGTCCTGACTGACAACACTACCTAAATCCTTGAGCTTATGTTTCTTCATCTCAAAAAATGAAAGTAATAACACTTCTTAGGCTAATGGGGAGAGTAAAGGGATATAAAATAGATGTAAATGTGCCTTTTAAATGTTAAAGTGTCCTAGGAATATAAGGTATTATTACTTGATTCCTATTAGTACCACATACTCTATCACAATATAGTTACAGAACCAAATGTACAAATTTACAATAAAACTTTTGTCTAAGTGATTTCCTTGGAGGTAACAAGCTTAATCAGTAGTCTTATGATTTGGTAAAATATTCTTAAAGATATGAAACAAAAGCCTCTACTAGAGAGGCGTGCTAAAACAGACCTAGAGCCCATTAGATCCATTCAATTGGAACTCATAGAGATAGGTAAACCCACTAATGCTTGAACTGTTTATCCAAACCAAATTATCTTAAAAATTAAAATAATCAATTGGAGTTACTATCAATACCTGTGCAGGTGAAGGCAGTGGAGTTCTGGTCCTAAAACATCTACATTTTTGCCATACCCCTAGGAATACCTACTTAAATAAAGAATGTATTGCAAAAATGGAAGAAGCCATTGCTATGTCAATGACAGAAAAAAAATGTCTAGAGAAAAGAATCACTAATGGACGTGAGCACACATAGAATAGTTCATAGTTTAAAAACTATATGGACATAGGCTTCCCAGAAGTCCCAGATCTGTCATTCTCCCAGCTACTATCATTCCTTACCCAAAAGCTGTCAGCTTTGAATAACAGAAAACCTTCTGTTGCTTTCTCTGGACAATGAGATCACCGAGAGAGGCAATTTATTCCACCGTACTCCTGGTTCTTTCTTGCCTGACATATCCAACTTCTACCGAGAATGATCTCCCACTGCAATGATTATAAATGAGAGTTAGAGAAAAAGATAGTCACAAATTCAAACTAAGGGTCTGCTGAAATAGTTAAATAAGGTAAATTATTCAAATTTGGGTGAAAACAATTTTTCTGAAACAGAAATTTTCTCCCAAGCTTTCTTAAGTTGATTAAGATTCTATCACTGTGTCAATCACTCACACTCAAACATGTACTCATTATCAATCACCCTTGCTACCATTATCCCACAGTTTATTAATGGACAAATTTTATTAGTTATGGCACACACTACAGGATTAATTGTTCTTTCCTCTTCCTTTCCATCTCCTCTGTCAATACTCAGCTTGTTTTCATATTATTTTTGACACCATTAAATAGTACCCAAATTGGCCTCCTTCTTCAGATCTTTCACCCTAATCTATGCAACCCTATCAGGTGTACATACCACTTTCCAATTCAAAACCCTTCAGTGGCTCACCAGAGCTAAGAAGATTAATTTTAAAATTTCTAGGCTAAAACTTATAAAACATCTGAAAATATCAAATTTTGGAGAAGTTGTGGAGCAATAAGAACTCTTGCCCTAGCTGGTTTGGCTCAGTTGATAGAGTGTCCGCCTGTGGACTGAAGGGTCCCAGATTTGATTTTGGTCAAGGGCACATGCCCAGGTTGCGGGCTTGATCCACAATAGGGGATATACAGGAGACAGCCAATCAATGATTCGCTCTCAACGTTGATGTTTCTATTTCATTTTCCCTCTCCCTTCCTCACTGAAATCAATCAAGATATATTTTTTAAAAAGAACTCTTATATTCTGCTGGTGAAAGTGTATACATAGGACTATTTTAGGAAGTTGATTCTCAGAATGTACTAAACCTGAACAAGTAGTTATCCTATAACCCCCAAATTCCCAAAAACAACAGTGATTTTGATAAACTGTGGTGTATTCATACCCTTGAATATCTATGAAACAGTAAAAATAAATGAACTATAGATATGTTAAACAGCATGTGTAAATCTCATCAACAGCTCTGGCTGGTTTGGCTCAGTAGCTAGAGCATCGGCTTGCAAACTGAAAGATCCTAGGTTCAATTCTGGTCCAGGGTACATGCCTGGGTTGTGGGCTCTTTCCCCAGTGGGGTACTTGCAGGAGATAGCCGATCCATGATTCTCTCTCATTATAGATGTTTCTATCTGTCTCTCCCTCTTCCTTCCTCTCTGAAATCAATAAAAATATATATTTTTTAAAAATCCCATCAACAATATTGAGTTAAGGAAGTTATACACAAAATAATTTATACTATCTAATGATATTTATATTGAATTCAAAAACATACAGCACATGGTGTTAAAAGTCAGTATAGCTTCCTTCAGGTAACTTTTTCACAGTTGTGGAAGATGAGGAGTCCAAAGCTAAAGTGCCAACAGATCCAATGTCTGGTAAGGATCCACTTCTTGGTTTTCAGTTAGCCACCTCCTTGCTGTATAGAAGCAAGTTCTCTCATGTATCTTCTTAAAAGGGCACTAATCCTATCAGGAGGATTCCCTCTGAATGACCTAATTACCTACCAAAGTCTCCACTTCCAAATACAATCCCATTGGGGGTTAGGGTTTCAACATAAATATTTTGGGAAGATACAAACAGTCCACAACAAACTATATTGGTTTATTCACTTCTGTTATTCCTTTAACCCTATTCTTTTGTTCATCCTCTTTCTCACTGGGAATTATTTTATACATGTCTTCATCTTGAAATCTTATATGTTTTTCAAAGATCAAATATACCATTTTATGAACTTTCCTGACTTCAGCAGATGTTGTCTTTCCCTCTCTGAGTTGCAACAATAAACTCCCTTATGATCCTCTATGATTTGAGCCTCTCTTATGATTTTGATCCTTTAAATTCCTGTATTTCAGATATTTTAAATTATCTCTTATCTAACAAGTATATGAATCAGGGTAACCAGGAATTCCTTGGAATGCCTTGCATTACTTCAGCATATGTTTTAAATGAATAATTGTATGAGCATGTAACTAACAGGACAAGCAAATAAACCATCGAATCAGTTCCCTATAAATCATCTATAATCCTCCAAGAGGACCTTATAGATGAAGTTTTATCCTAGCCTATGGGTACAGGTAAGTCTCCCAGTGTCCTCTTGTTTCATAGCAACAAGCCAGTAGATGAATGTTTCAGTGTTTTGTATCTTACTGAACCCCAAAGGTGAGAGATGAACAGACAAAAAGCCTGGAATTGGTAAACACACTATTAATCCAAGACAAAGTTATGAAAAGGGAAGTTGTTTCTTTCCCAACTTTCCTCTAATCCTCATTTCTCTATCCACTCCTCCAATCTTCCACCCTCGCTGCTTCCTCTTTTCCTTTCCCTTTCAGAGGTCAGTACTGACACAGTATCAACAGGATTTGTGTATATAACCAACTGTGTGTGTGTGTGTGTGTGTGTGTGTGTGTGTGTGTGTGGTGTATAGAGAATTTATGATAAGGGATTGGCTCATGTGATCATGTAGCCTAACAAGTTATAATATCTGTAATCAGAATGTCCAAAATCAGGAAAAGATCTTTCAGGAGAAGGTGTAGTTCAGCTCTACCACTGGCTAGCCCAGAATTTAACTGGGTTCCCTATACTTGAACTGTTCTGCAGGTGCTGGGCAATCAGGAAGTAACTCTGTTGGGAGTACAGGGGGTGAGCAGACAACCAGCAACTGGTAGCAGGTAGAAACCTGGGCAGCAGGCAAAGCATGCAGGGCTTTCAGAGAGAACAAAAGCTGGCTTGATGGCAGGTTGCACAGGGGACCTGCAAAGGGAAATGAGGCACTAGTGCAGAGAGGAAGCCTTGGGAGTACTAATTTCCATGTCAAGTGTGCAGCAGGAAGGTTTCTGCCAGGCTGCGAGGTTGCTGAAGGATGGCATTTCAGGCTCATGGTAGGGCAGAGCTTCGCCAGATGTCTTTACATCTACGCTGTTGGCTTAGCAGCAGCAGCTCAGCAAAGCAAGAGAGCTCCTTTCTCCACAAAGTCCCTCCAGAGCCCTCCACTGAGGACACTTAACATAGGTCTGACATTAAAGGAGAAACACTGAAAGAGATTGTTATCATAGGACATATATTGAAGGGTGAATTTGGAGCTGAGAGGCAATAAACTGACAAGTGGCACACAGGCTGTGAGTATTGGTCATGAGAGTCAATAAATTCCTTTCTGCTTTTAGACACTTTCTGCTGGATTTTCTGAATGTTGCCAATTGAAAGATTGATAGGACCCTGCCCTCATACCAGCAAGGTTTTTCATTGAGCATCGCATGGCTTTCTGTCAGACTTTCTGCTACTATTTCCCATACAAAATCTCTCTGTTGTTGTTGTTGTTAGAATCCTATTTATTGCCATTAATATATATTTTGACAGCCTATTAATAACATATGTTTTATTTTAATAAGAGCAGTCAAGAAAATGAAGGCTTTAAAAGAACATTTTTAGGTACCTTTACAAATTGATAGAAAGATATTGAAGGGACACTGGCACTTTGGGTTTCCCTCAAATAATTACACTATGGCTATAATAATTTTATACAGTCTGGATTTTTAAGGCTTCCAAATTTGCTGGTCATTCTAGAATTCCACAGTGGCAACAAAAGAAGATCCAACAACAAATTATTTTCAGTAAGAAAAAAGATCTCTTAATAAGCAACTATACTAGTCATCCACTAGGTAAAAAGACAAGTGTGTGTGTGTGTGTGTCTGTGTGTGTGTGTGTGTGTGTGTGTGTGTGTGTGTGTGTGTATTCTGTTGTTGTTGTTGTTTAAGAAACAACAGAACTACCAGGGACTGGAATGAAAGAAGTAAACATTTTATTCAATACTCTTGGTGATTAAAATAATTACTTTATGATGATGATTGCAAATAATTTATAAAGTCCTTAATTAGATAACATTGACCCTTTGAAAAGTTTGACTTTAAGATTAAGGCTAATACATCTTTTCTTTAAGTGTATGTGATTTCTCCTAACCTCCTCAGTAGTCTTGTCTACAAAAATGATAAAGCTGGTCATTTTTGTTTGTTTATAAGTGTTTCTAGTCCCAAGGCTTTATAACCTCAAATTTTATTATTAAAAAGTTTTAGTTCAGTTCAAATACTTTCAGTGCTATTTGGAGAAAGTATCTAGGGGAAAATTCACATAAGAAGAGTAAACCCAATTTAAGAGAAACCATGAAAAATTGTTGATGAAGTGTTTTATGTGTGCATGTGTTTGGCCCAAAGGAAGCATCGGACTAGCTCTGGGAGTGGGAGGCAGAGTGAAAAGATGCAGTACCTCCTTCTCTGCCTGCTTGTGTTGGATAAATGGATCATTTTATTGTCAAGATGGTTGAGACTGAATGTCAACATTACATAGGAAGGTCCCAAAGGTATGCAGTACAGAGAATGCTATTCCAGCTTCCTTTACTTAATGCTATTAAATGAGCTCACAGTCTGTAAGATAAAAGTTAGATAAATTGAAGGCAAATAAGTACCTAGTTTTATAGCAGTAGTTTAAGTTCAAACTCATAAGCACATGAGTTTATGTGTGTTTCTATGGAAAGACTGCATCTAAAACAACACTCTAATAGTTGAAATTTACCAGAGAAAACAAAATTTACCTGTACTGATTGGTAGAAGTTTTTTTCCTCTCAATAACAATAGTGTTATCTGGGGATTTAGGGTATCCCTTTCCCTGCTGACTGCTGAGGATAGTGTCCTTATGATATCTCAAGAAAATAAATTTTCTGAGACTAGCATGGGAGGATGAGTGATTTTTATTTGCATGGAATTAAATCTCTGCATTTCTAAAGTCCAATCTCCCTTAGTCCAGTCCTGGAAGTAGTGCAGCTGAGGTTTCAGTAGAGCTAAAAGCAAAGCCAGTGTCCAGAGTTTCCATTCCATGTTGCACCTGTGGCCAGCTCAGCATCAGGGTAGTTACAGCCCATTAGTCCATTTTGTGTGGGAGCCATATGACCCTGGACCATGTGGGTGAATACAGGGGAGCCAACAGAATGTACCTCCTACACCAAGAGTCTCAAAAAAAGCCCAGAGAAACAAAGAGAGGCCAAGGGGAACCAAGAGAAGAATAAATAAATTTGGTTAGAGGAATAAATATTTCAAAGTTTTGGCCGTTGCAGTAGCCACCCTTATTCTAGCCAATGACTTGTTCCGAGGTGACTGACCGGTAAGTACTTTCCCAATGTCACCCTAACTTCACTGTGCATGTGTCTATTCTCCCCTTGTCCAGTCCCTTCCCCCAGTGATCTGTGGGTACTGGACTGGTGGTACCCTGGGGAGTGTAATGCTTTAGAATACTGGCAAAGCTGCCCAAGTGACATGCCTATAATACTTGGCCTTCCCTTTGCTCCTTTCCTGATTTTAGTAACTGGGTTAATTACAATAGTACCAATAGCACAATAAACACCTTATAATATCTGAAAAGTCTAAGCATTAACAATGGATAGTATAGTTAATTTGAAAAAGCAGAAATATATTTTTGATGTTTATTTAGAAAAATTTGGTTGGGTTACATATAAGAAACATTCACTCACTCGTGACACAAAAATTTATTATTTATCTCATACCAGGGAACTATGCCTTCATAAATCTGTCTGGCATGAGAAAGTTTTGTTACTCTAAATATCTATGATTATCAGGTGTTAAATGAGTACCACACTTTAATAGAGACATAATAAAAATAATAATCACTTTGTGATGATATAAAGAATGTTCATATTAATCAATGGCAATATCCAATATATTTACCAATTGGTACAGCACAGGCTCTAAAAAAAAACCAAAATGCAAGTAGAATAAGACTGATTTGGGAAGAAACCAACGTAGTACAGAATCTCAGTCATGATGTGTGTGATTTATAACTTTCCATTAAGCCAAGGGCAGAACCTTAAAATGGAACCTGTCCTTCCTCCCACCATAAGATGAGGGCTAACAAGAGATCATAATATGGGCAATTAGAAATTGATCATTAGTGTTAATGATCATTTTATTACATGTATAATATGTGTCAGACACTGTATTTGGCATTTGATCCAGACAAATCAAGTTGCAGGCTGCTAAAGAGAAAATATGAAATAAGAAAGAATAATCTGGGGTACAGTGAAGAATATTGATTGTGGTGGAAACAAGGCTGAGGAAAATATTTATTGGGTAGAGCATATTTTTGCATGTTTAAAACTGAAAAGAAAGAGATAGCAAATTAAGAACAGGCATAATTATTTAGCAAGAATTCGCAAAAGGTAGAAGGAGTGGGTTCATGCTCAGGTGAAGAAAAGGAGGAAGAATGACTCTTTTTTTTTCCTGTGGAAGGAGGAAAGAAAATAAAGATGGATGAGACTAAATCAATTTATAGATATAGAAGTAAATTAAATCCAAGTATAATGATGACAGGAATTTGGAAGGAAAAGAAAGAAATAATCCAAGAAAGAATAAATGAACTTCAAAGAGGTGATATAAATAAAGTTTTTCAAATCTGTAATAACTATTTCCTCTGAAAAGTAGTCAAGGTAATCTGCTAAGGGAAATGAGTGCAGGATTAAGTACAAAGCTTAAAATTGGTGGTAAAAATTTACCAGTATAAAAAATGGGCAAAGATATGTAAATATTTACTAAATCATATTGAGAGTCCAATAGCGGTTGGAAATCACCCTACCTCATAAAAGAGTAATATGCAAATTAACCATCACTCCATTACACCCACAAGCCATGCCTTCCCACCAATCAGGAATGAGTATGCAAATTAACCCAACCAAGATGGCTGCAGCCACAGAGAGAGCAGAAGGAAGGCTTGGGTTTTTCCGGTGAGGGAGGAAGTCAAGTTTTCTGCACACCCTAGCCGACCCAGGCTACAAAGTTTCAATTATAGAAGATAAATAAATCCCAATAAAATTGGCAGCAGCCATGGAGCTGGAGAGAGCAGGAGGCTAGGGTTGCCCCCAGCAATGGAGGAAGCCAAGCTTTCTGCACACCCAGGACTGCCTTGGCCTCTGTGTAAGGCTACAAAGTTTCAATTGTAGAAGATAAATAAATCCCAGATACCAGGGCCTCCACTTGGTATCCACTTGTTAGCCCTCATCTTGGGTCATTGGGGGGCGTGGCCAGCCTGCAAACCACCACAGGCCTCTCCCCAGGATGCCTCATACCCCAAGAGAACCTCCACCCTGATCTGGGACACCCTTCAGGGCAAACCAGTTGGCCACCACCCATACACCAGGCCTCTATCCTATCTAATAAAAGAGTAATATGCAGATTGACCATCACTCCAACACATAAGATGGCTTCCCCCATGTGGTCAAAAATCCTACCTCCATGTGGACACAAGATGGCCACCACAAGATGGCCAGCAGGGGAAGACAGTTGGGAGGGGCCAAACCTGCAAAGGAGGGCTGTTGGGGGCAATCAAGCCTGCAGGAGAAGGCAATTAGGGATGACCAGACTGACAGAGGAGGAAAGTTGGGAATGACTGGACCTACAGGGAAAGGAAGTTGGAGGGGAACCAGGCCTGTAGAGGAGAGCAGTTGGAGGAACCAGGCCTGCAGGGGAGGGTAGTTAGGGGTGACCAGGCCTACAGAAGAGGTCAATCAGGAGTGACCAGGCCAACAGGGAAGGGCAGTTAGGGGCAAATGGGTTGGCAGCAGAGCAGTTAGGCATCAACCATGCTGGCAGGGGAGTGGTTTGGGGTGATCAGACTGGCAGGCAGAAGCAGTTAGGGGCAATCATGAAGGCAGGCAGGTGAGCAGTTGGAAGCCAGAAGTCCTGGATTGTAAGAGGGATATCTGACTGTCCAACAGGCAGTCAGACATCCCTCGAGGGGTCCCAGATTGGAGAGGGTGCAGGCTATGCTGAGAGACACCACCCTCCATGCACAAATTTCATATACTGGGCCTCTAGTAAATGTATAAGGCAGGCAAACAACATGGTATATGATTTTCTCCAATATCATGCAATGCCTGGTTCCAGAAACAGTTGGTTAGGTTATTCTAGAATTTATTAGGATAATGGGATGAAAAGGAAATCATAAGACTGTTGGGAACTAAGGGTGCTGTTGAGAGAGAGAGAGATTTAACTGAATGACCATGGGTTGTCAGTTGGATTGGATAAGGAAATGAAGTCAAAGGCTTATTGATCAAGACCCTACAAAGCCAGCCACATAGAAGAATCAATGGAAGTGAAGAGCAGTACTCCTTTGCATAAAACTCTTAACAGGCACTCTGCAGCCTGGGAAATAAAGTTTAATTTATTTCTTATAACCAGGTTTTCCATAAGTTCATTTCTCATTTCTTTCCCCCAAGTGTCCCCAGGCATACCACATGTCCAGGCACACAGAACAACTATGCCTTCATGTCACTGCTGTTCTTCCCAAAGAACTCCTCCTTTTCTTCTTCTACATTCCTGCCCACCTGATAAAGTTCTCGGCCCTCAAGATTCATCTCAAAAACCTCTGCCTCTTTAAAGTCTTCTTTGGTTATGTGTCTGCAGGGAAAAAGAAAAAAGAAACTGTTGCTAAATTTTCATCCTATTCTTGTACACTAAAACCGTTAATTCTGGGCAAATTAATAGAATGCTGCTGCATTAACACTCTGCCAGTTCTAGGCTAACCCAATAATCATGCCATAAAAAAAAGTTCAGCTGAGGCCAGTTTGCCTCAGTGGATGGAGTGTCGGCCTGCAGAATGAAAGGTTCAGGTTCAGTTCCGGTCAAGGGCATGTACCTTGTTGTGGGCACATCCCCAGTTGGGGATGTTTAGGAGGCAGCTGATTGATGTTTCTCTCTCATCAATGTTTCTGACTCTCTATCCCTCTCCCTTCCTCTCTGTAAAAAATCAATTTAAAAAATATTAAAAGCCAAAACCAATTTGGCTCAGTGGATAGAGTGTTGGTCTGTGGACTGAAGAGTCCCAGGTTGGTTTGATACCGGTCAAGGGCATGTATGGCTGCGGGCACATCCCCAGTGGGGGGCATGCAGGAGGCAGCTGATTGATGTCTCTCTTTCATTGATATTTCTAACTCTCTATCCATTTCCCTTTCTCTATGTAAAAAAATCAATAAAATATATTTTTTTAAAAGTTCAGGCTATAAGACAACATTATGTGAGAAAAAGGCTATTGAAAGGAGAGGTGACATACAGCATCTATACCCCAGATACTGTATGTGAGTAAGACTTTGTTGGCCCTACTTGCCTATTCTAGACCCTAGTTAAATGTAATTGGAACCATGTCAGCCCACAGAATTATGAGGAAGAATACATCACTGCTATTTTAAGCCACTAAGCTTGGGGGATTTAGTTATGCAATTATAGATAAATGTTATATTTCCCATATTCAACTCAAGTGCAATTGCTCAGACTTTCCACTATATCATACTACTGTACTTCTACTGTCTTACTTTTCACAATAGGCAAGCAAATAAAGTTTTCCCCATATCTGCTCCCTTCCTACTCTATGAAATTCTAAATCCAAACATACATCATATAATTGACTAGAGGCCTGCTACACAAAGTCCATGCATGGAGGTTGGGGGGGGGGAGAAGTCCCTTTTCTCAGCCTGCACCCTCTTGAAATCCGGGACACTACAGTGGATGTCTGACTGCTGGTTTTGGCAGTCAGACATCCCTCTCGAAATCTGGGACCACTGGCTCCTAACCGCTTGCCTGCCTGCCTGCCCCTAACCACTCTGCTTGCCCGTCTGATCACCCCTAACCACTCTGTCTTTCAGCTTGATTACCTCTAACTACTCACAGACTGACTGATTGCCCCTAACTGCTCCACCTACCTGCCTGATTACCCCAAACTGCCTCTATCTCAGCCCCCTCCACCATGGCTTGCTTCATCTGGAAGGATGTCCAGAAGGACATCCAGAATGATGTCTGGAAAGTTGTTCATCTGTCTGGTCTAATTAGCATACTGTATTATGCTTTTATTATTATAGATTATTATAGATAATAAATGATGTGAACTAAATCAAATCTAAATTGAGTTAATGGAAGGGAGAAAGACACTATGCTCAGTCGCTGAAATTTCATGGTTAAATATTTCACAGTAGAGCAGTTCTTGGAACAATGTGAAAACGTTTTGGAGATGAAGTTTACTGAAGTGCAGTTGACTAGAGTAGAGACTGAGTGCATCATCAAGGATGTGGACTTGTGGCCTGGCATGATGACAGGAATTTGTGTGGAGTGGAAGACAGTGATCCTGAATGGAAAGATTGTGAACTTCAGAAAAGGAGAGGCTGAGTGACAGTTTTTCCAAGTGATAACAATACTCATAAAGCCATAGTGAACAAATCTTACCTAATAATAGAGAAACAGGTAAATTGACCATACCTCTGCTATACCCACAGCCAATCAGAGTGAGTATGCAAATTAGCCCACCAAGATGAAGGTTAATTTGTTTACGCAGGCAGGGTGGGCAGCGCCATGGCCCACTCCTGGAGGTCTGGGTCCATCGCCAGACACTGCCCACAAGGTACCAGTCCATCGGGCCAGTGAGGTGGAGTGGATAGCACCAGATGCCTCCCAAGGGTTCTGGGTCCATTGCAGGCCCCGGGAGGGGCAGAAGCACCCCTAGCCACTCCTGCGGGGCCCCGGGAACATTGCTGCCCTGGGGAGGAGCAGCTGGCCTGCTTAGGCACTCCCGTGGGGTCCCAGGAACATCGCTGCCCCAGGATATGCCTCGGCCTCTGGGAACATTGCAGGCATGAGGTTGCTGAAAACAAGACTGGGCCTCTGGCCACAGATTCATAGCTTCGTGGAGACCAAGGGCAGGGATCTGCCTCACCTGCAGAGACAGAGAGGTTCTGCAGTAGCCCCAAGATGTGGGTGGGCCAGGCCAGGATATCAAGGGGCATGGAAGGATGCCCAGGTAGAAGGGCAAGGACCCGCAACCCTGAGGCAGGGGATGAGGGGCGGTGCCCCCTCAGTGGAGGGGTGCCGCACTGTAGGGTACCGGACTGACTGATGTGATTCAGACAAGCTCTCAGTACTGATGGGCCCCGCCCAGGCAGCCTTGGCACTTCAGAGGTGATGATTCCTGCTCCTGCCTTGACCCAAAAACAGGCCTGCACTGCCCTGCCCCAAGGCAGAGCATGCCTTGATGGTGAGTGCAAAGCCTTCCACCTTCTCCAGAGAAGGGAGTCAATAAAGAAGGGGGCAGAAGACTGAAGAGATGAAAGAATGTGGAGTGTCCGAAATGAAGAGGTGCTTGAGAAAGAGGCTCAGAAGCCCAACGAGAAGGTTTGTGTGTGTTTTGCTTGCCCAGCAGCTGCCCCTTAGGAAGGACAGAGTGTGTGGCTCTGAAGACTCCCTGGGAGCTGGTTCAAGTTTCACAGCCAACTGGAATTGGTCTCAGTTTCCTGGTCTGTAAAATGGATTAAGCGTGTCCCAGTGCCTGCACTGAGCTTTGATGGCCAATTGAGATACTATATAAGGAAAGTGAGGGAAGAAGTGAGAAAAAAAAGGGAAAGGCGAACAACATAAAAGAAAGACTGGAAGGAAGCTGTAAACTCATTGTCACTTAAATAGGGGATATAGTCAATAGTGTTGTAATGAAAGTATGATGCCAGGTGGGTACTGGAAATATCGGGGAACACTTTGTAAATTATATAAAACCTGTAACTAATATAAAACCTGAAACCAATACAAAATAATATTGAATGTAAAGAAATGAAAACTGGAGTGAAATTTTTATAAATTTCAAAGTTTAAATAAAGGCTGTAAAGGAAGAATGGGGAAGATTAAAATAGTGTTTTTCATTTTACCACTTTATTGTCTTTTCAGTACATGAAAAAAACAGTTGCCTTTTTATGGCACTTTTATGCTTTTCTAATTCATTATCTTATTTTAATTTCAGAGCAACTTAAAGATAAGATAATTATTCCTTCCACTATTCAAAGAAAGGAAAGCTAGGTGTCTGCTCCCAATGATTCAATCATCAGGCCCCTATGGTAAAATAGGGTTAGTAAAATTTTCTGTGAAGGGTCATATCTATACTAATAAAAACTTTAGGGGTAATCAGGCTACCAGGGGAGAGTAGTTGGGAGCAATTAGGCCAGCAGAGAAGCAGTTTGGTATCAATCAGGCTGGCAAGGGAGCAGTTAGGGGCAATTAGGCAGGCCGGTGAGCAGTTAGGAGCCAGTGGTCCTGGATTGTGAGAGGGGTCCCAGATTGGAGAGGGTATAGGCTGGGCTGAGGGACACCCTCCCCAGTGCACAAATTTTATGCACCAGGCCTCTAGTAAGAATATAATGATCTAACCTTCTGCCCAATGTACACACTGGGAGAAAAAGTAAACTTTTGCTTCACAGAGTTAGGTGAAAGTTGTATTATGCTGGGTTTCCTTCCAGCCATTGGAGTTATTCCTTCTCAATAGTCTCCCTGATTCTTTTCATTGCCAATGAAATGTTTCTGCATAACCTTCTTCCCTATGCCTACTTTCTGGGTCATCTGAGTCATAAGTATGGCTTCAATTGTCACTTATTCATTGACACTGCCCAAATTTCAACTTTCTGATTCCATATCTCTCATGAGCTTCAATACTATTATTTCCAATTATCTTCTGAATATCTCAATTTTCTGGCCTTTCAGATAGATCAAACTCAAAATGTTAAAAGACATACTATTAACCTTCCATTCAAGACATGATTTTCCTCTTGTATTTCTCAACCCAGTAAATGAGATAATTCCCCACACAGTAGGTCTAGAAAGAAAGTCAGTACAATGGCTAAAAGCTTTGGTTATATAATCAGTTTAACAGAATGTGCTCAAATTTGGCCTCCATAAATTACTACCTATATGGTAACCTCAGCAAATTGCTTAACTTTTCAAAACTTCAGTTTTTCTCATTTTTTGGCAAATCTCAAAAGCTTGTGAAGAGGATTAAATAAATGCCTCTCCAAACCCTCAAAACTAATCATGCAAACTTGACCTCTTGAAACCTCCTTAATTTTTCACTCTCTCTTAGCACCTACTTCTGCCAAGCCACTGACCACCAAGTCCTGTCAATTCAGTTTCTAAAATGTATCTTAATGTGTGTTTTGTCCATTGTCCCTTCCACTGCCCTAGTATGACACCAAAACATACTTCAACGCATCTGTTATTAACCTAGCCTAAACCATCTTTCAAACCATTGCCAGAGATAGCTTTTCAAAAATAAATCAGATCACATCCTGGTCTTCACCTTCAATTTTTTTTCAACTGTCTACTTTGTCCTACAAAAAGAAATGTCAACCTCTTTAGAATTTAATATTTGCAGCCTCACTCTACATCATTTCCCACCCTTCCCTATATTTCACACTGTCATTATCCAAACATACTCTCTGGCTTTTTATCTATTTCCATTCCTACATCCTCAACCCCTACTTCTCCTCTGAGAATTCCTGCTCCAGCTCAAATGTGATTTCCTTTCTGCTGTCTTCTTGAACTCACAAGTGACATAGATTTCTCCCTCATCTGTTTTCCCACAGGACTGCATACAAACTTGTCACAGCCTTTATTACACTACTAGAGGACCAGTGCATTAAATTCATGCTCTGATAGGGTCCCTAGCAGCTGCTAGCTGCCAACTGGGGCCTCCCTCCCTTCCCCTGGATGATCCTGCTCCCAGGTAGAAGTCCCAGATGAATCTACGGTCAAGGCAAAAATTTGTATACTACACTTTTATTATATAAGACTAGAGGCCCAGTGCATGAAATTCATGCATGGGGATAGTAATCCTTTAGCCCAGCCTGCACACTCTCCAGTCTGGGACCTCTGAGGGATGTCCAACTGCTTGTTTAGGCCCGATCCTGATGGACATCCCTCTCACAATCCAGGACTGCTGGCTCCCAACCGATCACTGCCTACCTGGCTGATTACTCCTAACCACTTCTGCCTTCCAGTCTGATCATCCCCTAACCACTCTCCTGCCAGCCTGATTGACCTCTAACTGTTCCCCTGCCAGCTCAATTGCCCCTAACTGCCCTCCCCTGCAGGCCCAGTCACCCCTAATTACTCTTTTCTGCCAGCTGACCACCCCTAACTGCCCTCCCTGCAGGCCTGGTCCCTCCCAACTTCCCTCCCTTGCAGGCCTGATCACCTACAACTTCCCTCCCCTGCTGGCCATCTTGTATCCACATGGGGGCAGCCATCTTTGACCACAAGGGGGTGGCCATCTTGTGTGTTAGAGTGATGGTCAATTTGCATATTACTATTTTATTAGATATGATGGTATAGTTATTAATTTATTTGTTTATCTTCCCAGCTATACTCTGAGGTCCTGCATGGAGCCAAGGGTGGTGAACTATTTATTCTTGCATCACTGGTCCTTAACATAGTCCCTGGAATATACAATTACATGTGAGATGTTCAATAAATGTCTATTGAGAGAATGAATGAATGAACAAATGAACAAATGAATGAATGAATAAAGAAAACATGGAACTTGAATGGTGCTTGCTATATATTATTTAAATATTAATTAAATCCAAATCCTTCAGGCATAAAAAAAAGAAAATCCTTTAAAATATGCACAATTTTATTCTTTTTTAAAATATAATTTTATTCATTTCAAAGAGCAAGAGAAAGGGAGAGAGAAATAGAGACATGAATGCTGAGAGAGAATCATTGATCAGCTGCCTCCTCCACTCCCCCTACTGGGGATTGAATCCACAACCTGGGCATGTGCCCTGACTGAGAATCAAACCATTTTCTCCCTGGCTCAAAGGCTGAACCACTGAGTAGGCATAAATTTAAAACATATGGCCTCTAAATATCTTTCCCAACTTCAAAATTCTGGGCTAAAGCTTTTCTCCAGGCATGCAGGATTACAATCTCATATGGGACAGATAAATTTGTAGAATAGGATCTAGTGGGTTGTTTAGGGTGTATATCCAATTAATTCTATCATATTAACTTTAAAATATTTTATTTTATAAAGTTTATACTTTTCAATTAAGCAAAATTGAATTATGTGCAATAGTTCATCTTTTAAAATGGTAACATGGTGAAGGAAGTCATGTGTATTTTTTCTAAAACCTTGAAAGCCTGAGTGATATGTGAGTACCCAGCACTAAGCATCTGTTAGGGAAATCTTATTACTCTGTGTCTGTCACTAGAAAATTGGAACAAATGTTGCAAGACCTACACACTTAAAATGTTATGATGTGTTTTTAAAACTGCTTTTCCACAGAAGGCCTTTTATTTTATTAGAAAATTATAAGCAAACAAGTCTTGTTTAATGGCTTTCTAAGTATAAGCACATTTCATGTCAAAATTGTAACACACTCAACTGCCTACTTGTGTGAGAAATCTGTCAAGCCCTGGTGTCCAAGAAAATAGGGCAGCACAGCGGAAGATTTCTTGCTGAGGGGTACAATGTATGCTCAATTAAACCAATACAGCCTGTGTAATGGTCTGAGTCCATCTTAGCAAGAACTGTCAACATCTTTTTCCTGGATCAAAATTTTCCTAATGCCTGGACATTTTTGGTGACCCCTCTGTAACAAGAGATGCAATCTTGAGTTTATTTCACAGAAGGTTGGGCTCTTATTCCTTCTCCCCTTAACATCCAAAATTTTGTGGAAATTTTACTTTCTCTTATTCTCTCTGTCTCTGCCTCCTTTACATACCTATCCTAACTTGCTAAATATTTTAACTAGCAATTAAAGAAAACATGCATGAAATGCTAAAATTACAGCCTGTTTTTCACAGGATTCGACTCTTGTTTGTAGTGTTATTTTATTTGAGTCATGCTCAAGTGTTTTATCTCTTCAAATAGTAAAAAACATCTATATGTGCTCAAAACGAATTAGTTGTTAACAAAACATAGTGGAAAAATCCCAGAGTACCCTATGTCCCTTTTATAATGTGTGGTATGTGACAAATTTATAACAATTATCTTTCTCTAAATCATCAGAGATCACGCACAAAACCTTTCCCCAAAAGAGATGACAATAAATTTATAACACTTAAGAGACATATTTTCCTATATGTTCTTTAAAAAAAAAGATGACTTCTAAATATGAGAAAATGATATTGTATGTTACTAAACTGCCATCTACTGTGCTTGTTCACCCAGTACACCATATCTCTTACAGGCTTGTCTTTTACAATAAATAAGTGAATTTTCCCCACAGCTCTTTCTTGACATTCTTTCTCTCCCTAGTTCTAGCCATGTGTACTCCTCAAGACCAAGCGAGGCAGGGGGGTGGCGGGGGTGGGGGATGTTTCAACTAATTATAGTTCTATCAAAGCCTTTCACATCATTTAAGGCTTAGATTGATTATTCACAGTGCCGTGAAGACGTGTCAGTTTGAGACAAGAAGAGGTTTAGAGAGGTTTACACTTTGCAGAGTGCCACCTGTCTCCAAAGGGCACATTCATTAAAAAGCTCCAGGTGCAATTTGTGGGAGCAAAACAGCATAATGAAGTTCTTTGCCTCCTTGTGCACTTTTTGATTAATAGCATCCTCCTTCGGTTCTAGCAGATTATGCACCAGTGTTTGCTGCAACAACCTAAAACACCAGCCTTCTCTGAATTGAGAAAATTGCCATTTATTTGTGACCTGGATCAAAAAAATATAC